>JAXBDA010004363.1:0-29344 GCA_036023075.1 Gaultheria prostrata | reverse complement strand
CTGCTCACATATTGTTCTAGAATTGCTAGAATAGGGTTTGGGTAGGGTAATTTGCTGAGCTTATCGCTCACGGTGTTACTTTGTGTAACCCTGACATAATACTATGATGTTGCTTGTCAACTCGGACATATTATGCTAGATTGCCAGTACAAGCAGGAAGGATATTACAACCAGGGGCAGTATGGAGAAGCTGCTGACTTGGGGACAGACCCGGCAGAGGTCTGAGAGATGCCGTAGATCCGACCCAGTATTTGATAATGTAATAATTCGGGATTTTATTTAAGAACTTGTAATATTTATTCACACTCTACTGCTCTAATTTTATTATTAACGTTCCCAAAATTAGGGGCGTTACAAAACTAGTAAATCACATTCCACAGGATGAAAATTTAATTGGGTCCTCTATTTAGAACTATTATTTAATTTATCCTTACATCTACGGTACTCTTATTTTTGTGTAATTCCTCTATCTCTAGCATTACTCGACAAACAACCTGAATTCCTTCTGTTAGAATGGAGATATATCGTTTGAATCTGTGTCCATCAGTGATTAAATTTGAGCTACTGATTTCAATTTCTGAGTTCTTTACATTGTCCATCCATGAATCACCCGTGTGACACCAACTTCTTCTAACCTCTTGTGTTGTATTTGCCATCTAGCCTACCAATGTGTCTTCTATACATGTCAATGTGTCATGCATGTAAGGCAAAAGGGTCTCTAAAGCTTTCAATAGCTTAAGGGAAGGACACACAATACTGAGAAGAAAAATGCTGAGAAGGGCTTTGCTATAGTGTGGATGTTTCTCTCCTATCAAAGGTTCTTTATCGAAGGCCCTACTATCAAGGGCCCAAGATCTTAGGGCATGGAATATCAAGGGGCTCTAGTAGTCTTTATCTAGACAAGAGGTTTAAATATCAAGGGGCTCTAGTGGTTTACAAGTGCGTGTGAGACTCGTAATCAAAGCAACCGATCTTAATGGAGGGTTTGTAAAATTTAGGCAAAAGAGGTACCGGTATTTGTGAATCCCTCTTAATTTCTAAGAGCATGTTCTAGTGGCATTGTACCACTCAAATAGACTCTCAAGGATCCCTATTACCTAGAAGTGAACGTTGAATAATTCCTCATCGACATTTTGATTTGGAGGGAAACACCTTCATGTGTGCTCCATTAGACCTTGGGATGAGATCGATGATCCTACTTATGTGGAACAGGAACTTCATCTAATAAGAAACAATGTGCAATTTATATGCTCTGATACCGCTCTTAGAAAGTAAGAGAGATTCAAATATACCTCTTTTGCGGAAATTATATAAGCCCACCATTAAGATCTAAAAATGCTATGCGTAAGGAAGCTTGCACTGAACTACACACAGAATGTGAGTGTTTTTTGAAAAACATGTTTGCAAAACACGACTTCATGTTTTCACATTACCCACATTCTGTGTATAATTCGGTCTAAGTTTCCTTGCGCATAACATTTCTGATTAAGATCAGTTGCTTTGATTACGAGCCTCACACTCGCTTACGAACCTCCCATCTAGATAGAGACTACTAGAGCCCCTTTGTCACGACCCAAACCCATAATGCATGAGTCTGTGTCACATGGCTTGTGAGTTGTGATTCACCTATCACCCCAGGGCTTTGATATCACACATTTTGGAAATTTTTTGAATATCCCAGGTTGACATTACATTATAATACAAAATAGAGCTGTCTAGTGTGTCTAACAAATACATACTTCGCTTTTGGGGCTGATATTACAAAGTTGTGGCCCACACACAAATGCCACTTATTATAGCACACCACATCATTTCCTTATTGCACAATAACAACTGCAACTTTGATAAATAATAAACACACAAAATGAGAGCCTTCTTTGATCCTGATTTCCTGAAATGGTTTCATAAACACAAACCAATGGTATTCCAAAATGAACTATTATAATAGCTACCAAACCTATTCATAAATAACACATTACAGACAAAATGATATCCAAAATAATACACATTGTGGAGTCATACCCTGCTATATTTGCCAAAATAATATCCATAAGGTGCAAGAGTATGCCCAATCAGGCTTAATAGCTCCAAGTGTCACAACTTAAATTTAATACAAACCCAAATTAAAATGTCTCATAATTTAAAGGCATTACAAACCAAAATAAAACTTTACAAGTTTCATGGCTGATAGAGGCGTAAATGTGCTCGTTAACTTAACGCCCCATAATTTATTCTTATTACATCCATTTAGTATATTACTTGAAGGTTGATACTCGTTTTTCTCGTTTCAAGACTTGGGAACAATTGAATGGAACACGACGTTAAATTGAGAATTTTATAAGATGCTTAATTGAGAGATGGGTCCAAGCTTATTATCGATTTAACCTTGTCTCCAACTAATTTTATTTCATAAAATCTAGTTTTGTTTGGAGTTGTGATAAATTCACGTTATTTTCCCAAATGATAAAATCTAGGTTTAATAAAGCTGTTTTTGAAATGTCTAGTTTTGCTAAAATCAGTTGAGGATCCTAAATTTTATTATCAAAACTAGATTTTATGAGATAAAATCATTTGGAGACAAGGTTAAATAATGAGAATTTGCAGCTTGAAACCAATATGTACTTCACGTGGTTTGTGTATTGAATTTGCACGGGCCGTGGTTACTAGTTCCGGGAGCATTATAAAGAAAGCACGGGCCGGAGTCCTTATAATGCTCCCCAAAACCCCTCGTGCCTAGGGATGGTAATGGGTCGGTTCGGTTCGTATATTGCCATATCCGAACCCATTACCCGAAACTAGATGATTAACCAGAACCGAATCGAAACCCGAACAGGTAGGGGAAATTGAAACCATAATTGAACCAATCGGGGATCGGTTCGGTTCGGGTACTCCCCGTTAAATTAGAAAACAAAATAAAAACGAAATAATTATGAATGATATTCAAATATGAAAATCAGTTAAATTGGAAATGTCACAGATTCGTCAATTAAAAAAGGTATGCAGATATGTACCTAAATATTTTAAATGCAAAACAAATATACATCTAAATAGAAATTCAATGCATTGAAGCTATACACAGGCTAAACTTTTACACATGAAGGGTAATTTTATAGTTACACATATCCAGTTCGGTTGGGTGATCAGCTCAAACCAGAACCGAACCGAACCCGTTCGGTTATCTCACATCTCATACCATACCTGTATCAATGGGGAATATTTCGGTTATGATTTGGGAAAAAAAACCGATTACGATTCGGGTACCCATCAAGTCGGTCAAGATTGCCATTCCTACTCGTGCCTGCTTTCTTTATAATGCTTCCCGACCGACGTTATAATAAGGCCAGCATAAGACCTCCCCGGAATTGTAATTAATGGGCCCCAATTCCAATCACCCAACATTTGGAACATCCCACGGTTGGGTTTTACTCTTTGTTTTGTGAGTTTTTAGTTTGTGCTCCAATGAAGTTTTATTCTTTCATGATTATTTGTGTTAACTCTATTATCAACTAAATTATTCGACTAGGTTAACAAGGATGTCTATCCAAGTAATAGAGTTGTTCAGATTTCTAGGTTTTATATTTAACTTTTGATTGTATGACTTGGATGATTCATAGTTTGTTGGAAAAACTTGATTTATATTCAATTTTAATTAATTATTTTAGTGGGTCCCACACGTCCACGTGGACGGACCCACATACTGTTGTGTTCGTCTTGGTTAGGAGATTAAAATTGAACCTTTGGTTGGCCAAAATCAAGTTAAGGTGAATGAAAAATTGACCTTAAAAGTGCGTACATGAACATTGGTAGATGAGGGAAAAATCCTTGTCCCACATTGCTTAGACAAGGAAATTTATTTGAGTACTTATACTCCTAGTTGGACCTAAAGAGTTGGGCCCTTCGGGTTGTAGAAGTTTTAACCCCACGCGCGCGCTGTCGCTTGCCGGACTGGGTTGGTTTGTTAGATGAGATTGGGAGCCCGCAAGCTTCTTATCTTTTTACTGAAATTTTGCATTCGGACAGGGCCGGGTCGAACCCGGTCCATAATATTTTATTTCAGTTCTTCTTCCCTACTGAAGTCGTACGTTTTCCCTTTTTCTGTTGTCTCTGTTCACGAACCGTGGTGACTGTTCGGTTCTGAACAACCATATCCCTTCGCTTCCATACCTGTTTCGATCGAGTGCCTATTTCTCTATAAATAGAACCCTCCTCTTCCTCATTTCATTCAAGTTTTTCCTGCATTCATTCTACACTTACTGCATAAAAATATTCTGAGAGTTCAGCGTAGTTTCCTAGTTCGCATACCGATCAGATTGCAATGCTGCTTCCGACCGGTGAAAATCAAGTATTCCTGGGAGGCGAACGTCCGTGGTCTTCCATCAGCACCGTAGTGGAGGGCGAATTCGCTTTAAGGATAGAGTGTTGAAATACTCGCCCCGATTCTAGTCGTCTCTTACCAATTTCCAGTGAACTGAAATAGGTCTGGTACGATTTCTTACATTTATAGTTTCGGTTCGTATGCTATTTTTCCAGATTTTCCTAACCGAGTTTGTAACATAGTTTTTATGGAAGTTTTCATTCTTCCAATATTCTTATTGTGTTTATAATCGTGATATTAAATACCATTGGTTATCAATGCTTTAGGATAGTTTCAGAGATATACTATATGACGTAAGACGGGTTGTGCCGCCTGTTAAGTCCGGTGAGACGATCGGTGCTGTGTTGAAATAACCTATACCGAGTATGAGTCTTGAGAATATTTTTAGGGATTATCGATACGATTTGCTACCCTATTAGTTGAATGAAACCTTAGATTTCGCCAACTATTATATTATAAGGGGAGGTTGAATCGGAAACCCTAGTCTCTTCTCTCTCCTATTTTCAAACGCTTTAATCGCTTTGTAGTTAATTTTAGGTTAATCAATTCAAATCCAATCATCCACTTTATTTTCGAATTAAATAGAAATCAATTGAAACTGCAACAACTTTAGCTTTTTACTCTCTATGGACAATCTCGGACTTAACCACTATTTTTCGAGATATTAGTTAATTCCCTGTTTTATATCATTTTGGTACGAAAATGACCTACCAATGGCCTCATTGGCCTGGCAAAATAAAAAATACAAGTACGCAATTAATCTTCCGAAAGAAAAGACTAGAGCAATGCCTCATATTCTTTGCTTGAGATATCAATGAGTTGTCTTGTAGGTTTTTTAGGTTTCACGTGGAAAGAGTTCACAGTATTTTGTGGGTAGTCACCGCTGAAAATCCTCACAAGACACATATCCATTTTTAGTTTGTTTTTATTAGTTGCATTTGTTTTGTTTTGCTTGCCTGCTTGAGACTAACAAAGTGTAAGTTGAGAGGTGTGATAGGCACGCAAATATTCACATTAGCACCTCCTAATTTATCATTGCTACGTTCATTTACTTTGTTATTTGAAGTATAATGCTTTGTTTGCGTGTTTATATAGGTATTTGGAGGATTTGATAAAATAAGAGCGAGGTCCAATTTCACGTGGTGTGAAAGTAAAGCCCGTGGTCGAATTAATTGAGCTACGTTCCATGGAAAAATTTATGAGCTATTCATGGTCCAAATGCTCACTTTTACAGATCCAGAAAGAAAAAGGAAATGTGCTAATTCAAGTGGGGTCTTTTGAAGGGAATTGGTTTAATTAGTGAAAGGATTTGGTTCGGCACGTATCCTCACAGCAGTAGCTAATTGGGTGATCCGAGGTATTGGCTTTGTATGAAATTCTTGAAGGCAAGTATTGTTTAAGAAAAGAAGAGGAATGAAAAAGGAAAAAGGAATTACTATTTTTTTTTTTTTGTCATTCGAAATTATAGTCTAACATGAAGAAGTGGGACCCGATCCCGGAATGCAGGGGCATCCAAGAGCTCTGCTGCATGAGTTAGCCACCACTTGCGACAACGGAAGAGCTTAGGAGGCTGCGCACGAGATACGACGATCCATTGGTTGCTTTTGTGTGTGGGAAAAAAAACCCATAGAACCGCTACAATGTCGTCTACCAGCAATCGTTCAAGGAAGAGAAAGGAACCAACCAGAAGAAGTGAAAGGATAGCCAAATTAGAAACCCAATTCCCTCACATTCCCGATGAGATCCTTGTTACCATCCTCTCAAAATTGCCGGTTAAATCACTCCTTCGATTCAGGTGCGTTTCCAAGCGTTGGGGGTCTTTAATTACCGATCCAAAATTCAGTCTTTCAACTCCAAAACAGCAAGCAATTGTTGTGTCCAGAAACTTTTCAATGGAATGTTTTTTCCACTTGATGAATGATGAAGCTTTATCAGTGGAGGTACCAAAACCTAAACAGTTGAACGGGAGGGGTAGAAGAAAGATAAATCGAGGTTTGACAATCCGGGGTTCATGTAATGGTTTGGTGCTTTTAAGTAATACTGAGGAATTGTTCTTGTGGAATCCATCAACAAGATGTTGCAAAAAAGTTCTCTCTCATAAGCACTTGGCGACGTTTGATCGCAATCAGAATGCTTCTGGGCTTTGTTATGACTCGTCCACTGATGATTACAAGGTAGTAATGGCGTGCTGGAGACGGAGTCGAGAACGTGATGGCGATAAGGTCATGGTTGGAAGTTTCAGGAATAAAACTTGGACAGAGGTTTGTTGGCCATATGACAAGCGACACGCGAAGTCAGGGCCTACTGTGAATGAACGTTTGCATTTGTTAGTAACTAAAAGTACCTCCGACACGGAAGAAAGTTTCGACTTGCCTGTAGGTTTTGATCAGCGGACTAATGAATTTGTGGAGGTGCCAATGCCTCAAAGTAAGCAAGGAAAGCCCGTACTTGGTTTTGGTGCTTTGGATGGATGTCTTTCTTTGACTCTCGGGACAGATTGGAGACACCTTAGTCAAATTGATGCTGAGGTATTCGTAATGAAGAAATACAGTGACCAAGCATCATGGACAAGGTTGTTTGTCATATCAAGTGCGGACATTCGGCAGCGCTGGAGCATCTGGGTGCCATTGTGTTTAACAAAGAACGCGGAAGTGCTACTGCTACCAGAATTGCCATTTAGAACTAGAATTGCGGTGTACAATCAGAAATTGAACTTTTGGAGGGAAGAACAAATGGGACCTAAAAAAATCCGTACATATGATATCAAAGGTGCTACATTTGTTGAAAGTCTTGTTGCACCCCCGTATTACAACTGGGAAGAGGAAGAAGAGTACACAGAAATTTTTCTTTCAGGATTGACGAAAAGGTGGAAACGTGAACAAGGAGATGTCGCTTTTAAGGTAATCGATTCTTAATTAGTTGGAGCATATCATTCATTTACTGGGATAGTATAAAATGTGAAAGGGATTTTGAATTTGATTGGAAATTGACATGGTAAAATTAGGGGAAAAGACCCTTGTCAAACAATGGTTTTATCAAAGTTCTAAGTTCTTCCAATGTTTAGCTTGGCGCTTTTACAGAGATTTGATCATTTCTTGTTTGTATTTTTAAGTGTGACCCAATTCAGTTTTTGTAGAGCATGCGTAATCTAGATTACTCGTTATCTGAAACAACAATTGGCCATATTGCTACGCTGTTTTGCCAAATATGTTATCCATTGGTTTGTTCGAAAATCTCTTTCCTCTTGAAAAGATTAAAGGAGCTGTATTGATCAGTTAAATTTTTTTTTCCGATCGGCTAATGAAGATATATTACGATAGGGAGAAAAGAGTACAAGATACAAGAAAGATAACAAGGCAAGTAGCCAAACCCAAGTAAAGGGGAGAAGTTGAGAGCCAAAAAGGATGTCATTTTCTTGACATTCTGGGAATGTCATTTTCTTGACATTCTGGGAAGGCCTAAGAGCAACACTAGCAGATTCTCTATATGTAAAAAAATAGGTAAAGGGGAGAAGTTGAGAGCCAAAAAGGAGCCTGCAACAGCTGCTGTAGCTTCGGCAAAAGCTACGGGAGAATACATTTTGCTACTGTGCTTCGGCACAAGTAGCGAAGTACTGTTCAACAAGTATTCACTTTTTAATCATTTCTGTCTCATCACTCTCCTCCTCTTTTGCCTCTCTCTCTCTCTCTCTTGGGAATACGGAGAAAAGAAGAAAAACTGGGGAAAAAATAGTATACTTTAAAAGAGGTTAGGTAAAAAGATGATATTGTTGGAGTGTTGAAAGAAATGTGACTAAGTAAAGTGAAAATTGTGCACTGTTCATCAGATTTTTTTGCTCAAATTATACCCAAGCTGTTGTACATGCTCTAATGTTCTTACAACCATTGCCTATCCATCTCAATGTTTTACACAAGCGACCGTCCCGTACTACACACAACTAAGTGATAATACGAACTTCTGAAAAAGAAAGTAAAAATCATGTATTTAAAATGCTCAATTTTTTTTTAAGGAAAATGTATTTAGGACAATACATTTACAATTTATTAGCACACGAATAGTTTTTTTTTTTTTTTTTGAAACCCGAATAGTTGATTATATGTATATTGATCACAACTACATGGGGAAAGAAAATATTTTAATTTAAAAAGGTAGGAGGAGGAAAAAAAAAACAATATAGGGATGTATGTTGACTTTAATTACCTTGGAAAGAAAGAAACTTTAATTGAAAAAGATAAGGTTGGAGGAAGAAGAGGTGAGAGATAATGGAAGAGGTTGGAATGGGACTTGCATTTTCCTAGATTTTTCTATTTTTGGAAAAAGAAGAAAGTGCCAAGTGGCCTAAACAAACATACATGTGAATTGGTAAAATTAGACCGAAAACTTATGAAGGATCCAATTTTTTTGTAGATTAAGAACACATATACCGATAAATCCAGAATGATACACTGAAATACAACACTACCTATATCTATTGTACAGGTAACAAAAACGGTACACCTTCCGGTACGAGATTGATAACTTTCCTCTTAACACGGCGATAAATCCAGAACGATACACTGAAATACACCACTACCGGTATCTATCATACAAGTAACAAAAACGGTACACCTTCCGATACGAGATTGATAACTTTACTCTTGACATTTGCCTCAAGGGCGGTCACATAGTCACAGAACTTAATACAAAAACATCCGCTATTAGGATCAACTAGGATATACTATCACAATAGAACATTTGGATCCCCTGTTTGCAGATGTACTAGGGAAGGGCTGCTTAAAGAACATGACAAGCAGATAGTAGATGCATCCCTTGCATTTCAAAGAAACCATTGAAGTGAGAAAATTGATTCAGGATGGACAGCCAGACAGCTACCCCTCGTTTTTAAGACAATAGCGACAAGGGTTTACTGTTCCTTCACTCTCTTCCGTGCGCTTTTTTTAGTTGCAGCAACTGCATCTTTATTTCTCTTATAGTGGTGATCAAGTCTTGGTTGGTCTGCCAATGGTTTTCCAGCAACAGCTTGTGCGGAAGCATCGGGAACTGGTTCTGCCTCTACCGGCCCAGATCTCTCCTCGGGCGTCCTAGAAGCCTCATCCCGATGCCCCTTTATCAGCTCTGTAGACTCCACGGACGATTTAGTCAGTTGGGGTCTTTCTTCTGATGTACTATCAATTGCTTCCTTTTGCTGCTTCTCGGGTTTCCTTGTCTCAGCCTCTTGGGCACCACATGTAACATCCTTTGATAGGTTGTCAGTGATGTCTTTCTTCTTGGTAACCTTCCGGCAAAAATATAAAGACAAACATATTATTTATTTTTGCTTTTGATAAGTAGAAAGACAAACATATGATTAATGAACTGATGATCCCACAAAATACAGGTAACGTAGCAAGTTTACTGATTTTCTAACATCTGCTGACAACCACCAAATAGAATCATACAAAGGGAACAAAAAGAATGCAAACAAAAGTAAGAAATCGTGCTAAAATAAAGATTCAACAAATTTAGGAGACAGTGAGAAAAATTCCAATGAATGGATTTTGCTTATGAAAAAATACAGGAATTATATGCAAGAGTCGTTTCCAAAGATGAATTGCACCACCACTCCAACCGCTAGAACAATGGAAAATCAGTGAAAAACAAACAAATAAAAAACAACCAAACTTCTATTTTCTCTTAGAGTTCACATGGAAGGAATTCTGCTCTCTCTCCCTCTCTCTTCTTCGACTCATGCTCTTAATTTATTTCCTCCATTGCATTGTGCTCTAGGAACAAAATTGCGAGAATATGACACGGTAAGCTACATTGTCCTGTTAACATTTCTATAAGGAAGAGTTCTATAGCATCCTTGTATATTTTTCATAACCATTACGGGATAAGAAAAAGACTAATTGCAACCAACAAAAACCGAGAACTACATATGCCTTATCTCATAATAAGCAGAGCAGAAGGTACCAGAGATTACAAGACAGAAAAAATCAGAATGCTTATCTAGCGACATGCATAAAATGCCCTGAAATACACTCATTGAATCAGAGTATTCAATCTGGCATACTTATCAAAGTAAAAGTGCTCTTATTCTTGAAAACAAGTATCCAAAAGGTTGTGATCTGAATAATAAGCCAAAATATTCACTCAATTCTAAAAGTAAAATGTAGTTATGCTTCTGAAAAGTGTTGTAAGAAGCAAATAATCTAAGATACCTTTCTCTTCTGCCGGGATGACTGAACCTCGAGTTGCAAGCCATGCTTCTTCATGTTACTTCTACTAGTCTGAAGCACCAAAATAAGAAACTAGACATCATCACAATGCAGAACTGAATTAAATCTCTATACCGTAGAACGCTCGGTGATATCTTGGTGCACCACATTAAGTTGAACTAGCTGGAGGCGTGATTGATCAACAATACAAGATAGAATATCTGAACTTTCCAGCACATGGGTCACAAACGCTAAGTCAATTGGAGCCTCATTCTCAGTGGATATAGACTATTGTTATCCTTAAAAGAGGGGGTCGCCAAAGACTATCCAGGGTTAAGAACATCATATCAAAATAGGATTTCAGCACGGACAAGTACATTCGAACAAAACATATGTTGTACAGGAGACTCCTACACATGAAAAATCAAAACTAACCCACTTTATAAGCTGGAAAAAAAAAAACTGAAATTCCTGGACAAGCAAACTGAACTAAAAACTGTACAACGGATACCAAGTACCAACAGATACAGATTTTATGTCCTAAAAAACCTAATGGTAGTTTTGTTTTGTTTACTAAATTCTTGTTAGAGTGTTTATGTGGACTTATCTTTTGATCTACATCACCTATTATATCAGTCTGGTTGTACCAAGAGCAATACAGTCGAAGGATACGTCAAACTAGTTTTCATTTGACTGCCTATTCGATAAAAAGAATCTAATTTCATGTTACGAGTGTAAAAGACTCTTTTAATCTCCAATTTTTTGTGATCGAAACAAATTCGCGATCAGTTCTTTTGAACTTTCAGTGAAAGACCAGCAAGAGACAAGGAACCTAAGTACACCAAACTTTATTGTTTATAAATATAATATACCAATATACTCCCTCCGTCCCCAAATTTTGGTCCACTACAAAACTGCGTGCAATTTTTAAGCTTAAAAATAATGTACTTACAAAAGAATTTTATGTGCAATATGGATCTTGTTTGATAGATCTCGATGAAATCTATTGAACGGTGCAAAAAAATCAAAAAATTATTTTCGTAAATACATTATCTTTAAGTTTGAAAATTAGGCGTAGTTCCGTAGTGGACCAAAATTTGGGGACGGAGGGAGTATCTAGTATACCCAAAAAATGTTCCTGAATAAAGAAGTGTTCCAAGTTCCAAACACAGACAACAACGTTTCCAGGCAGCAGAAGTCCCTGTACAAGTTCTCCCAAAAGTATACAGCAAGTGATAACCATGCAACCATCATTGATGAGGGGGGCTCAAAACCCAACTCTATGTGTTGATCTTGCCGTAGCAAAATAGAAACATAAAATTTCCATGCCAGATTATCTACCAGTGTAACCTTATTTTTCTAGTGAGTCCGACAAGTTTGCGTACATGCCTTCGGTCTCTTGCTCCTCTTTAGTGGTACCTCCTCTAATTAAGTGATTTGGGACACCCCCACTATCTGGGAGGGGACATCGGCAACAAACCATGTCCTCTAACTTTCCCTCCAGGAAGTTGTTCGAACTCTGATTTTGTATGCTTAGAAATGAGGGGTTTACATAAAAAGTTATAGAACTGGTTCATAGAGATGACATAAACGTCCTTGGGGGTCAACTTCTAGGGCATCTGCTGGCTCAATGTATTGGAACTGGTTTATAGGGATGAAACTAGCCTATGCCTGAGGCATCCGGTTGAGCAATGCCGTTGCTCTGTGGAACGAAGAAGCTCTTAGTGTGCCCTAAGTTGGACAGATAGGGTTTACATGGGAGGGTTTTAAATATTGCAGTAACCACCCCACTATGAGAATCCCTGAATTCTGTCCAATTTTTACTGCACCTGAAAAGGTCCTGAGAAGCTGGTACCGATACGTAACGGGTGCAGATGGAATGTTGAGGACTGGCCTGCTAGGACATTTATGGTTCCCGAGTGGCTATTGTGAATTATTAGAATGGGTGCAGGCTGTTCTTCCCGGTCAGAAAAAGGTGGTCTATGTTTATTAGGTATTGGTTAGTGGCTTACGTAACGAAAGGGATGTAATATTGTCAATTTAAGAGTTCAACAGAAAAAAATCCTGATAATACACAGCTAGCACATTTTCAGACTGCGTCAACTATAAGGTAGGTAACGTCAAAGGTGACACAATAGGAACCTGATCATGTATGGGTGCTGGTTGGTTATCACCCAGCTCCTCAGGCTCCACAACAGGCTCCTCTCTGTATGCCTCGTGCTGAGCATGTGCCACCCCCTCCGGCTGCACAATAGCCTCCTCCACTTCCTGCACAACAGCCTCCTCCACCTGCTGGGCTCCCCCCTCCTGGACATGTCCCGCTGCGCCTTCCCCCACAAATACTCCGTGAACAGGAGGCTCCCTGCGCAAAAACTTCTCCAACTCAGCCAAGTGCTTAAGTCCAGCCTTCCCAACCTCTGCATACATCTGCGGCACCCCAGGGCGAGTGAGGAACTCAAAGCAGCGAATCTGAAAAAATTATAAACAATAGAACGTCTTAATTTCATAATATTTTATTGTCCAACATATAAACTATTGAAAGTCAATATGAATTCTTACCGCTCCATCTATAGCAGCACCAGACCGGCTTACATAACGCCTCGTAATCTCATTGTACCAAGTAACGTACTGATCGTCCAACTGGTACACAGTTAAGTCAGGAGCGCTATGTTGCATCCTATTATCCCATTCAGCTATGCACGTTGCATGCACCACAGCCCAATCCTTCTGTCCATTACGCAATGTCTTCCCATGAGACGGATGAATAGCCCGAGAGTTGGGGGGGATTTCCTGCTTGAAGCCAAACTGTCTCATCACACGCTCTGGCTGGTGCATCTCCACAATAGCAAAACATATAAGCGACACACTAGCCCGCCAAACATCCGTTCCAGCACGGCAATATGGTGGTAGAGACTCAAGCAATTCCGCACTATATGGCTGCCACTTAAACTACAGACAAAATTTAGGTTTTTAAGAGACAACATAACATTTAAATATTCAATCGGTGCAGAGCTATTTTAAATTAACGACATTAAAAATGAACATTCCAATTTACCTCGTCGGGTCTCTGTATGTCCAACGCATGCCGATAGACCCCGACAACGTGGGTCGCAAGGTCGGGTGAATGAAATGCATCGTGCCACCTGAATTTATACAAGTTAAGGGTAAACATAAGTATAGTGCGGAAAATAAGTTCAAATGACCTATAAGTTTAAATAAAAATTAAGTGTGAATTGGCGTACCGTCCAATAAGTGTAGAACCAGGAGGAGGAGCGCGCTTCCCTAGACGTCTCGGTGCAAGTATGGGGAATCGCTCCCAAGCCCAAACCTGTAGCAGGATAAAGGCACCAGCAACCTCCTTCCCCTTCGTAGATCCGTGACACAACCCAGAATATAACGAGGCAAGTGCAGCACTCCCCCAGCTGTACTGCCCTGCAACGTTAAAGTCCTCAAGCAACTTCAGCCAACATAGGTTAACAAACCTCCCCGTGTGATCTGCAAATATAGTACCCCCCAACAACAAAAGCAACAAACCCCGCGCCTGCTGCCTAACAACCTCAATCGGAGCTCCGTCATCTACCTGTCCCGTGAAACGGTCCCGTAACCAACTAATCTTCACCTTTTGCCCTTTCTTATCTAAATCATCAGGAGTAGCCCCCAAAAGATTCTGGCACAACAGCTCCACATTCCCCAAATCTGAATTCCCTGTGACCGCACGGCCTTCAACCGGCAACCCTAAAATAACCTCTGCATCCTGTAGTGTGACTGTCGACTCCCCTGACTTGAAGTGGAAGGTGTGAGTCTCTGGACGCCACCGCTCGATAAGTGCAGTAATCAAAGCCAAGTCCAACTGCATAAAAGGCACGCGCAAAAGGCCCTCTAAACCAGCCTGCTGTACCAACTCCAAAACGGCTGGAGACGGTGGTGGCAACCTACGAAGTTGCGTCTCTATGCGTCGAACTCGAAGCTTAGAATATTCCTCCGGATGCTCTCGCTGAAAAACATTGATAATTGAGGGGTCACATTGACATATATTAAGGTAAAGTGAACAAAAGCTTTCATGCAAAGCATTATTCAAACGAAACAGTTGTAACTTACATCAGCATCCCAAATAAGACGAGAGCGGTGCTGCCCTTGTAAAACAAGTACATCTTCGTTTCTAGGCCCTGGCTCTGCACGACGTAGCCTGTCCAACTCCAACTCCATATTCTCCATGTCGAAATAACCTACAACACATCCACATTACATACACGAATTACAGTGATTCCAAATATAACTCTGAGGAATTATGGCAAATAAGGCTACCAAAGGTTAGATTTTGTTTGTGGCGTCAAAGATGGATATCAGATGTTGATATGATACGCTTCATGAAAAACAAAGGGTAAGATCCTTTGTTTTCTCTTTTATATGTGTGGAGAAGTTAGAGCTCATTAGTGAAATGTTCTGGACCATGAATAAAGGAAACATAGTAATGAGCACAAAAATTGACTTTTGGGTCTCTAGGCCTGCCCTCCTTGATGCCTTTTGGCTTTGATTTGGGGACATGGTTTTGCAGCAAAACGTCCATGTAGCTCCTCAGTTCTTGGAGGTTTAGGGGGCCACTGTTTCAGTGGTATTCTGAGGGCAGCCACTTTGTGCTATTGCCAAAGGTTAGGTCTGTCTCCAATCATCCCCGCCCATACCCCCAATGATTGGGGACTAGATGGGTTCTGTTATTGTTGTTGATGTGTGGAGAAGTAGAGTTTGATTACGGTAAATTTTTAGTGCAGCAGGAGAGTGATCTCTGAATGAAGTTTTAAGTGCAAAATTCCCAACATTACACACGCATCGCATGTGCCCCGCTAGTTAATTGATAATTGCGCAACATAATTCGAGAGGGCATTGGTCACTTCAATGGGGGCACGGCCCCCCACTGCTCTCAAGTAGGGATGGCAACTTCCATCCGATGGATTCCCGCCCCGCCCCGCTCATATGGAGGTCGGGTTTATCCAAAAATTTCCCCAATGGTAGCGGGTATAGTGGAATTTAAAGAATGCCTGCTCAGATATGGAACGGGGATGATTTTGTCATCCCCGCCCTTGAATTCTCGTACCCTCCCCTTATCCAGCTATATATATATATTTGTCTGCACAAATCTTGAGTATTAGTTAGCTATGGAAATAATTATCGATCCGTAGAACAAATCTTATCAACTACTACATATTATAAACTACTTAATACAGTAAGAATATTAACATATATTCTATTTCCTAAAAGAAATCTCCAAAAGTCTGTAAATATAGAAAACCAATGCCTTTATGAAACCATTGCAAAGTGAAACTTGTGCTTGCTGCGACACTTTTTTACCATTAGGTCAGTATTCTCCGACTTCGAGTTTGAAATTATCGTCTCATTCAAATTACATTCCGTTAGTTTCAACTCTTTCATTCCTTTTTTTTATAATTTTTTTATTAGGGTGACGATGACTACTGTATTTTGAGGTCTTTTATTTTATATTTTTTTTGGTTTGAATATTTTACTTGCACTTTAGTTTTGATTATTGACTTCTTATATTTTTTAGTTTGGATATGGGAATCTTTTGGGAAACCCGATCTCCATCAGGAGGCGGGTTTGATGCTTTGTCTAATATCCCCGTGCAGAACGGAGCGGGAATGATAAAAGTCCTCCCAAATGCGAAACAGGGGTAGAATAGGGTCTTCTGCTCCATACCCTACCGATCTCCATTGTATATGCACGTGTGCGTGTGGGTACTTTGTTCACGATTATTTTCTTGATAATCACGTACATCTCCTAAGGTAACATTTTTGTACTTTGTAAAAATCATAAACGTACAAGAAAGATTACAATACACACCCCTATTTGAGAGTGGATGCACTTCCAAAATGTTTACTTGCTTAATATAAAAGTCACGACACGCCCTTTCTTGACAATACACACCCGTATTTGAGAGTGGATGTACTTCCAAAATATTTACTTGCTTAACATAAAAGTCACGAGATGCACCACTATGATTTTTAGTTAAAATATTACTACGAATATTATTATTGAAAAGTTATTGGAAGTAAATGTTATAATTTCCGGTGAAAATATTATATAATAGCTGAAAAGTTACAAGTTTTTAGACCCACAATTTTTTTTATGAATTTGGACAATTTAGACCACACACATTAGGTGCAAGCTGTGCTGTGTATGTAGACTTTCCCCACACCGTAGGTACACAGTACACGTATACTTCCCAGTTCCACACTATTCTTTTTTTTCTTTGATCTGGAAAAAAGCCCAAACCCTTGAGACGGGGAAGACAGAGACATTGTATATGCATGTGTGTGTTTTTTTTATAGCTTCAGGGTCTCCACGCAATTAAATCAAAGAGAGAGAGAGAGAGAGAGAGAGAGACATACGGGGAGAGAGCATGACACTCGCCGGAGAGGAAGACAGCGACGATCGGCGGAGATGAAGAGAGCGACGATCGCCTGGGATTCGAAGCGTCTGTTGGTTTCGCGGCTTCTGAACCCCAGCGTATTTTCAATCGGCGCTGGATTTTAGCGGTAACTGGCCAACTGTAGTGGCGGTAAATACTATGGGCCTTTGTTTGAAGGATAAAAAAAGGGATAACGGAGGGAGGGGAATAAGCAATAAGGTTGTTTGGACCTGGGTTACTGCTGTGCAAAATCGGAGCCGTCCGTTGCTTGGTTGAACGACCAAAATTTCAAATAACAGAGGAGAACTATTTGCACAAACAGCTTGTTTTCAATCCGAACCATCAGCTGTGCACATCAAGCCCCCATGTTCGTTTGTTTGGGCGATAAGGGAGGAGGTGTTTGTTAGGAGGATAAGGGACCCTCCAAGGGTCTTAGTTAATCCTAGGGTGGGAGTGGTGTTAGCTTATCCGGGTGTGTAGAAAGACCAAATTACCCCTCCAATCATTTTCTATTCACAATGTAATGATGGTAAAAAATTAAATTCTCACATTGTCAACTCTTATCCACCCATTCTCATCCACCCATATCAACTACTACTTAAACCAAGCATAAGCTTATCTCACTCCTTAACTAATCTCCCTTTATAACATATTCACCTCTTATCCACCCTCTTTCCTTATCCCACAAAACTTTATCCGTCCGACAAACAGACCTAAGTTATTTATAAGGAGGACATGGGAGGCGGTGACTTGTGAGAGCTCCCTCCAAGGTCTTGGCTAACAACACCCTCACCTCACCTTAGGAATATCCTATCCAGGTGCTTTGAAAGATCAAATTAACCCTCAAACCATTTTTTATTCACAATTCTCAAGGCGAAAACGTGATTTATTACTTTATCAACTCTTAGCCACCAATATCAACTACTACCCAAATCAAGTATAAGCCTATCCTCATTCCTTAATTAATCCCCCTAATAACATATCCATCTCTTATCCACCTTCCTTCCTTATCCCACAAAGCTTTAGCCGTTTAATATACGTATGCCTCATCCAGAGTTTGATTAACGTTACCCTCACTCGTGATTTTGTTAACGTTGCCCCTGATTGGTGGAAGGATCTGCCACAAGCTGACCCTATTATTACCAAAAAGAGTATTGGTTTCATGAGCCCCGCAATTTTTCTATCAATTAAAGTGAAAGTAATGTCACCCCCTCGTTTAGTGAGGCTGAACAAAACCGCACTCTTGCGTCATTTTATATATCGCTTTGAGGGTTGGGTTGGATGGCGGGAATCTTGAAGAGGAATGGTAATGTGGTGTCTTATTCCATGATTCCGACGTTTGGAAAAGACAAAAATGGGAATGCGATATCATACTTCCTTGATTCTGATATTTGGAAGAGACAGTGAATAGGAATGGGAGAATCACATTCCCAAATGAAGTGAGAATCTGATCCTCCTCTTACCCCATGGTAATTTAGGATTTGTGGCTCAAACGTTAAAAAAAGAAATTTCAATTTTGATAAATTTCCAAAGTAAACGTTTCTTGCATAAGATTACTTAAACTAATCCAAACACCGGAATGAAATTTCTCATGAATCAAATTCCTTTCTAGTAATGATGTTGATATTCCTGTTCGAGTAAATTCTCGAAAATTTGTTTCCCTGTAATCATATTTTTATTTCTACTCAAAATTCTGGTCATTCAAACAACAATAGCAATAGCATAAAGTATTCTTAAAAAACATTTGTTGGACGATTTATTTTTAAAATAGTGACATTATTTCGACAAAAAAAATTCCGCCTTTTGACTGTCACGGGTCGGGGAAGAGAGCAATATAGTATTGGTGGGCATCGTGTCGTGTCGTGTTATGTCATCTCGTGTTTGGGTCAGAATTCTCTTAACCCTCACCCGACCTATTTAGCTTTTCGTGTTATCGTGTCATGTCATATTCGGATTTTGTGTCAGAAATAGCTGACCTTAACCCACTAACTTTATGTCGGATTACTATCGTGTATCGTGTCCTTTCATAAATTCCTGTGTCGTATCATCTCGTGTTTGTGTCAGAATTCTCTCAATCCTAACCCTACCTGTTTAGCTTTTCATGTTATCGTGTCAATAGCCGACACTAGGGTAGAATATGGTAGAATCGTCTGGTGTGCAGGGTGAAACAATTGTGAGCCAAGAAAGTGGAATGAGGAGGCAAGAGATATGAGGTGTTGGCGTGTGAAGGGTCGGGTGAGAGAGCAAGAGACGTTTGTTTGTTTGCAACAGGACAACAAGAAGGCCTAGAGCTAAATGTTTTGGTATTTGTTTTTTTTTTTTTTAAATGTTACACGGTAGGATATTAGTAGAGTTAGATTGCTATGGCAGGTCAGTGTCCCATCGACTTGAACACGAGACCTCACACGCTGACACCCTGATGCCCTGTTTGGATGTCAGAATTGCAGCCTGAGTTGCATCTGCCTTGATTTGCAAATCCTAGTCCCACACTTAATGAGGTGTTTGGGTAACAAATTGTGGGGTGGATTTGCCACTCCAGGTTGCCTCAAATCAAGGGGGAAGGGCCGTTAGCTGTCGTTAGTAAATCTGTGGCAAGTGGATATGATTTTGACAAAAGTACCCCTCATTTGTAAGTGGCAGGCTGTTAAAAAACACTCCTATTGATACCCGATTGAGCTGATTTTTTACATGTATGTTCAAAATATTAAATAAATATATTCGAATAAAAATCAGCTCAATCGGATACCGAAGATCGATACAAGTATTTTGTAAGTTTGTTAGCCTTGTAGGGGTGTTTTCTTATTTTTAAAATATTATAAAATATTACCATCTTGTTGTTTTTTCCCTTATTTTTATCTTTTTAAACTTTTGTTAGTTTTGCATTTAATTTTTTTTATTAAACATTCGTAAATATATTACTAATTTTTCTCTTTTTTTCGGAAATATTATTTTTTAGCATCTACTCTATTATAAATATATTTATGTATTTATTGTGTATTTATTCTAATTATTATGTATTTAATCTAATAACGAAATTAGTAAACTGGGGGCAATTAAATCATTTGCCCTCTTATCCTATCATATACACCCTCCAAATCCCCCTTCTAAAAAACCATCCAAACATCTCATTACAAATCCACCCTTCTTAAGAGGTGGGCCCACCCTCATTACAAATCCACCATCATTACAAAATTCACCCAAAATCATCTCCGGCATCCAAATGAGGCATAAGTGCCCACCCACGACCATTTTTTATTCTCTCCTCTCTATTATTCTATTGTATGCTAAGTATTTCAAATAAACAAATTTGAGTGAAAATTGGGTTTTGTCATGCTACTACTAAATCAAGTTTTTAAATAAATTTTGACTTAAATATGGTTATAAAAAGGGTGAGGGCTGGAGATGCACTTGATTTCCTCATATATTAGAGGAAAAATAGGACCAACAACAATGAGTCACTCATTTTATAGACCTCGATTTGTTTATCATATTAAGCTTTCCTTATAAAAAGATAGACTCGAAACGACATGTGCCATGTAAACGACATCAAAGAGATATTAAATTAATGGAATTGGGATAGAGGTGGAATATAATGAAATAGAGTCGCTTTGAGGTTGCCTATGAAATGAAGCAATCTTCTATCAAGAAGTTGAAGCTGGGGACAACCAAGAGATAGCAATTCAGACCTATGGTGGGTAGGGTCATAAATCCACAAAAGAGTCACGTTAGTCCTGTCCTAAGACTACCATTTTTACCACTAATGCAACCCGTACCCTGAATCTAGGGATGACAATGGATCAGTTTGGACAGGGTTTTACGATTACCATACCCAAATCCAAAGTATTTATCTATACCCAAATCCAAACCAATATCCGATGGGTATGATTTTTAGTGCCCCATAACCAAACCATATGGATTTGGATTTTATCCGAACCGCACCAAACCTGAATTAATATTCATTCCATTAACGAACATAAATAATGTCATAGTGGGTATAACAAAGTAGTAACAACCAATTAATGATTTCAAGTTCTTATAGAGACTCTTGAGATTTTTAAGGGATTTGAGAGGAATAAGGAAGGAGATGAAATGAAAAGTCACTAAAAGTTATGAATTGAAAAAATAGAATTACATGTGTATAAAAATATAATATATATATCCTATAAGTAATTATATGGATCGGTTTGAATTTGGGTTTGGCCGAATACTTGCTAAGACCAAACCCAAATCCAAACCCGTTGGGTATCATGTTTTGAAGACCAAACCCGCCCCATGGGTAGGAAAAATAAAAAAAAACCGTCCCGATAGGGTCGGTTTAGTTTGGGTATCCATCGGTTTTGGGTGAAATTGCCATCCCTACCTGAACCTAATTCAATGATCCCTAGATTAGTCAACTTTTGTCTCTCTAGCTATAACAACAACAACGAAAAGAAGATGTTATTTGTAAGAAGTAGTTTTGCCGGTTGATTGATTGATCACATTTTCTTCATGATTCATGAAGTTGTTGGAATTCTTTCATTTACCCAAAAAAAAAAAAAGTTGTTGGAATTCATAGTGATCATAATGATTTGGATAAGAAAGAACTTTTTTGATCATAAATGAAATTAAATAAGTAAAATAGATCAACCTTTAACTATTTGAGAAGATTTTGCTAAGCCTTCTTCTCTTGTTATCGAAAGAGAACATCTAGATTTAACGGGTATTGGTACTATCCATGTTAAACGATGCTACCACTAATTTCTTTTGGTTTAAGTCTTTATGATGTATTCGATCAACCAGATTCCTCTCCATTTTCGTGAAGCTGTTCCTCAAGCAGTTCAGGTCGTAAACCACCCAGGGGTTTGCGTGAATCCTCGCGTGGATGATAAAACATATTAAAGCCTACAACATGATCGATTTAGATCATCAAACAGAATTGTGATGGGTCCTATTTTATGTCACACAAGCGTGGAGCATACTTTCTCTTGTTATTGCATAACTTGGAATGATGTTACTTGTTCCTAGTTCCTACTATGTATGATGTTTTTCCCCCCACGTTAGGTCTCCCCCATCCACAGGAAACTTCTCGTTCATACTGCAATCATTTTAGTATTCATCATGATAATCACATGGGGATTACGCAGTAGATTGCCCGAAAAAGCAACTTTTGATCAGTTTGCTATATCCAGCAAAATCCATACCCAGATCATAAATGCAACTTTTACCACCCAATTCCAGTGGACTGGACCAAAGGTGTAGCAGTAAAGCAAAAGGCAACCCAAAAATTTATTCTTGCAGTTGAAGTTTTGGCATGCAGAAGATAGAACACATTCATACTTCCAAGTAAAGCAATATATGTCCCCCAAA
Organism: Gaultheria prostrata; assembly: GCA_036023075.1. Taxonomy (NCBI): domain Eukaryota; kingdom Viridiplantae; phylum Streptophyta; class Magnoliopsida; order Ericales; family Ericaceae; genus Gaultheria; species Gaultheria prostrata. The sequence goes on along the minus strand of JAXBDA010004363.1, from coordinate 7,005 downwards.
ACATTTATCTTCATGACTAATCTTTCTATATATTCACTGTTACCTGATGTCTTGAGTTGATTTATTTATCAAGCCACCAGTACAGATAAAAACATGGACCAAATCATATTAGTTTCGTTTGTAGGTCTGCTGATAGGGGCTCACGGAACTGCAGGAACCGACTTATCTGATGAAATAGCTGTTTTTGGAGAGCTTGAAGGTTTGGATATAGAAGAAGGAGATGATGTAGGACTTTCCGACAAACTGTCGTTGACAAGTGAGAAGGGTAGCAAGGTTCTTGTGAACGTGGATGGTTTTGGAGCCGTGGGAGATGGTGCTTCTGATGATACCCAGGTGATTTAATGGCCAATTTGGTTATCACGTCTTATTTGATTATTTTGTGTCTGAATCTTAGACACAATGGCCCTCACATATATCTATATCTGGTAAAACTATGGTTAGATTTGCATAAAATTTCTCCTAGGGCTCAAAATTTGCATGAAATTCCTATATGGCCCATTTGTTTGACAGGACAAATGGGAAAGAGATAACAACATTGGCTATGTAATCCTATCGGACTACCAGTGATGGCTTTTATCAATAGCATATCCACATAATCCATCCCGATACTCATATTGGGTCAAACGAATGAGCTCTTAGTCTATAACTCGAGGATGCATGTGACGGATTGAAGTTAGAGTTAAGTATTTGTTATATCAAATTTGTACTTCCATTGAGTTATCCCTTCTTTGCGTGCCTTGTTATTGCTATCAGGCCTTCGTAAAGGCATGGAAGGAAGCTTGCAACACATCAAATTCAGTTTTCTTGGTCCCCAAAAGACGCCGTTACCTAGTCAATGCGACAAGATTTAGGGGGCCTTGTTCTGATGATTTTATAGTCCAGGTAGTCTCCTGCACTATTTCACTTTCTTCTCTAGGACGAGAAGGCCGTGTCTTCGTTTTCTCATTGCCGAAGATAATGGAACCCTGGTTCCACCACTAGTCATGTCTAATGGGTTATTCTTTTTTTCTGTTATACCTATTGGGTAAAGATTGAAGGAACAATTGTAGCACCAGATGAGCCGAAAAACTGGGATCCGAAAAACCCACGAATTTGGCTTGATTTTTACAATCTGACTGGTGTCCTTTTCCAAGGGGGTGGAGTTATTGATGGCTCAGGAAGCAAATGGTGGGCAGCATCATGCAAAAGGAACAAGTCTAATGTAATGTTTTTTTTCTAGATTACTCACGTATGTGAAATCAATAAGTAAATCTTATCCGTTCCTCCTCTGAGTTTCTTCTTTTTATCCCTTTTGTTTCTTAATTGACAGCCATGCAGAGGAGCCCCAACTGTAAGTTTCTTGTTTTCTTGATTTCAATAGTAGAACAAGTCATGCAATGGTTATATGAGTGATCAGGAATAAGTGAAGTGAATTCGCTTTAATCTCTCACACGGTGCGAGTAATATGAAGAGTTTATCGCAGGCATTTACTATAGATTCGAGTTCAGCTATAAAGGTGAAAGGCCTCACTATTCAAAACAGCCAACAGATGCATTTCATCGTTTCCCGTTCTAATTCTGTACGCTTATCGGATGTACAAATTTCTGCTCCAGGCGACAGTCCAAACACTGATGGAATCCATATAACTGCATCAACGAATGTACTTCTCGAGAACTGTAAAATCGGAACAGGTTCTCCAACCCGCACCCTCTATGTTCTCATTTCGTAGGACAATATAAACTCATGTGAACATAAGTTCCATTTATTTTCTCACTTCTCGGAAGGTGACCGGACACATAGCCTTGCGGTTAACCATTCGTGTTGTTTAGGGGACGATTGCATCTCAATTGTCAGCGGTAGCTCAAATATCAAGATGAAGAAAATCTATTGTGGACCTGGTCACGGAATTAGGTAAGAAAGTATGATTCTAGCCTGGTGGTTTTTCATTTGTTGTTTAGGTACTATTCCATTTTGAATTGAAACTCATTGCGAGATAAATAAACAAATTGGATCCCATAAAACATGTGAGTATTGTTAAAGAACTACGAGTTCATAAATTCGAGGTTGGCCTTACGGAATCTTTTGGTGTATAATTCTTGTATTCTAGCATAGGAAGCCTTGGTGTGGGCAACTCTACAGGCATAGTAACGAAGGTGGTCTTGGATACAGTATTCCTCAAGGACACTACCAATGGCCTCAGGATTAAGACTTACCAGGTAATCCTCGCGCTTTATAACCGCAATGAGCCAGTTTCAGTCTCAAACTGATGGCATTGCAATGTTAGTCAGGGGTACCTGAAATAGAGCTAACACTGCAAAGTGCAAACTGTCTTGTGGGCATTGAAATTGCTGAAAAATGAGAACTTATAACATAATTCTGAATCCCGGATACGTGTTCTATTGAGTTAGTTTGTATAGAAAAACTAGTTTTGAAGTACATTCTTTTGACAGTTGGTGCATATGCTTTTAACCAGATTTAAAAATCATCACCCAAATATAGGACGAGAAAATTTCTTGCTGATACCTCTTTATAAAACTATTTGCTCTTGCTAAGATCATCAAGATATAAAATGTTTTCTAATATCTTGGATATTTTCTCTTTCTGGTTGTATGGTGTAGGGAGGATCCGGTTATGTTAACTCAATACGGTACCAGAACGTGAGGATGGAAAACGTTTCGTATCCCATCATCATAGATCAATTCTACTGTGATACCCCAACTGCTTGTCAAAACCAGGTACAACCTTCATGTTCATAACCTTGGATCCTGAAGTCGCCACTATACGACTCCTGAACACTCACAAGTCACGTGCAAGAAACTTACATCCATTTTGTTTCAGACATCAGCTGTGGAAATAAGTAAAATCTTGTACCGGAACATAAGTGGGACATCAAAGAGCGGAACTGCCATGAAATTTGCATGCAGTGACACAGTTCCATGCAGACAGATAGTCCTGAACAACATCTTCTTGGAGAAGGAAGATGGCACAGTTGAGACATACTGCAACTCTGCCACAGGCGTTAGTAAAGGATACGTGTGGCCTTTGGCCGAATGCCTAACTTCCTCTGACAAAGACTTGATAATCAAACAGACTGAAGAGGTTGGTCTTGCAACACAGAGTAGAGAAAAACTCATTCACACTGAGCTCTGACTTGTCTCTCCCTGTAAGAGGTTCATGCAAGATTATTTTCACTAAACAGAAGCAGTTGACTAGAAAAATTCAAATGAAGAGAGTTTATGGGTATACTTGGTAACAGATCGAAATACGAAATTCAAGAGGACATTATAGAACAATTTTATTTGGTATACTCGACAAGAGTTAGTTGATATGATCAACTAGTACATGGGTTTTTGTTGATTTGGAGTACAGATTTTGTATCTAAAATTAAATCTTATAACAACGCTAACTTTTGTTTGGTGTTATGCATTGTCATAGAGGGTAGGGTAATCAGTTGCAATGCCCTCACTGTGGTACTATCATCCAGGCACCAAATCCTAGCCCAAGTCTTTTTTGGGTAACTTATGTGTCCGGGCCCGTTTACGGGCACCTCGACTAATTCTTCACATGTCTTTAGTCTTGTCGAAGGTAAATGGTGTCTCGGTAGAGTCAGTACAGAATTGATTGGCATGCACATCAAAATAACCTCCCCAACAAAATTGCCATTGCATTCCAAAAACACTAAAATTTGCTTTTCTTTCTTTTCTCCCTTCGTCGGTGCTCTGCTAGATCTCATGTTACACATTTATGAATTTTTGCTCTATTTGATACTTCAAATGTTGCACTGTTTGGTTGCGACTTTTAGAATCAGTTTTTCCCGTAGAACTTCTAAGAGAACTGTTTTCTGAGAAGGAATCAACATTTTCATATCTCATCCGACTCCAAACGGAATGATTTTTTTTTCCCCGCTCAGCAGCCAAACAGAATGATTTTCATGGAATATGAAAATGCGTTTTCGATGTTGTTCCAAAAAAAATATTTTGTCCAAACAATTCTTGAAATACTAGTTCAAAACGTCACCTACGCGCGTACCCTATCTTTTTCAGAAGAACTTATACAAACTACTCATTTTTCTTTTCTTTTTTTCATTTGTCATTCCTACTCACACATGGGGAGGGGGAATGAGACTTGATCCCGGAATGCAGTATGAGGCATCCACGAGCTCTATACAAATAGAAACCTTGTGAGAAAAAGATCCGAAAAACATGTAGGACTCCCACCGTATGCATCTCTATAACAACTAAAACAGAGTATTGAACAGTTGGTATTGCTGTCCTTTTTTTGTTACGATTACATTGTCGTTAGGCTGCTTTTGAACCCTTTACCTATCAATGCAACCGTATCTATACAACCTTATACACATTATGAATATATGAGCCAGAAACTATGCATTTTGGATTCACATTTAATATAGATTCCCAATTTATACAGTTTTTCTATGGTGAGAAAAAGCAACAAAGATAACCCGGCCCACGGGGTTGGCCTGATAATCGAGACCTAGGACTTAGGAGTTTGCTCACTCTTAAGGTTTCAGGTTCGAAACCTCTAAGGTGCTATCAACTCCTTTGGAGCCAGTCCATTCAGAGCTTTGTTCCGGCTTTAATTAGGTTCCCTGCAAAGGGAGGGATTGAGCCGGGATTAGTCGAGAAGTGTGCAAGCAAGCCTAAACATCTGAGTTATATATATAAAGCAATACAAATAAGTAAAAGTAAAGATTGAACCTGTTTAGTTCACCTGCTTCCACATTTAATTGTAGGAGTCACTCAATGAGAGAACAATGCAGTTGTATGATTGAGAAAAACAACCAACCAAATGCCAAGAGGCATGCCCTGAATTCTGATCTCAAGAATAGAAGTTAAAATTTTGGATATGACTCTTGTGATTGAATAAGGCACACTTTGGTATCAAGGATATGTGGAACTACTTTGTTTCGGCTTTAATGGGGCTCTCAGACAGTGGCGACTCCAGGAGTTCGAAAGTGTGGGGGTCATTTATAAACATCAAATACCTTTACCAACAATGAATCAAAGAAAATATCACAGTTATGGCAACTAAAAATTTTGTTTCAACAAAAATCACATTTAAAACTCAACCTAATAAAACAAAAGATATTATCAAAAGACATAAAACAGTTTTATCTGTTTTCAGTTTTCACCACACAAAAAAATCTACACAAGCTTCTACAATTGCATTTGACGCGGTCTCGAGTTCTAAAATTGTTGTATGATGGTCTCTAGGTCGATACTGTCAAATAATCCCTCCGTTCCAAATTGTTGCTTCTGCTTCACTTTTTGAACCATTCAAACAATTATTTACATTTTATAATCTATAATTTTTCTATGATTTTAAAATATGTGTTTGATAAAATTAATTAAAATCTATCAAACAAGATCCATATTAGATATATGAATCATTATAAATGAGACGATATGAACAATTTTTTGAGAGGTCCCAATTCCCAAATAGTAACTAGGAGCAACAATTTGGGACGAAGGGATCAACCTCTCCATATTAAAAGAACAAAACGAGTGACTAGGATTCAAATAAGCCACACAAAGAGGGGAGGGTGAAAGATGGGAAATTATCCACTGGTGTCAGCGATAAATTTATGGGGGTTCATTTATGAATTTCCTATAAAAAAAATTAATATAGTAGTAATATTTTTTTTTCACCGTGGGATCGGCTGACCCCCCTACTTTACCTTTGGTGTCGCCCCTGCTCCTAGGCCCCTGCAAGTGGACAGTTGGATTGGACCACAAGATTAATCGAGGAGTGCATTACTTTGCCCGGACACCTAAGTTGTATGTGGAACTAGCTAGGATTGTCATGCATTTTAATAAGTGGAAAAAATGATTTCCAATGAGGTTTTGTGTTATTATTTTTGGTCTTGTATTACTGTTATTGTTTAATTGTTATCATTATAAACACTCAAAAATCATTATAAGCAGTCAATTAGTAGCCACTTTTGAATGAATCTCTCTCTCTCTCTCTCTCTCTCTCTCTCTCTCTCTCTTTTTTTTGGGCAAGTAGAATGAATAACTCAGCAAGAATGATTATCTCAGCATCTTTGTGGAAAATAAATTACGCATGAACCACGTGTATGTGAAGAATTATATTCGAAGTTGTGTCTGAATAATTGTGTTCCTAGCATCTTTGTGAAAAATTTACGACAGTAAATCCGGTCGACAGGAAGACAAATATGCAAGACAAAACGTACATGTACACTGTACAAACCTATTGAAAGTTTGCAACATATATACCCCATTAATTTGCTTGCACTTTGCATTGTTGGTAAGGGGGCCCATATACATACACCATGACTGCCTAAAGGTAAAGTAATAAGATGAGGAAAAGCTAATTTGAAAACAAAGATGTTGCATGTAAAACTATAAGGTCGAAGCTAGGTAGTCGTCCGTTGCCCGAGTCTTCCCCATATAATGGCGATAACACAGTTGGAATTTAATTTTCTCTCTATTCGTCAAAACTATATAAGGTCAAGCTAGCCCTTCCCAAAATCATTATTTCCCCTTTTATTCGAGTGTGTTTGCACGCAGTGTAGACTAGAGGTTTCAGTAGGGATGGCAATGGGGAGGGGAGGGGGTGGATACCACTACCTACATCCCCGATTCCCACCCACATACCAATCCCCATCCTCTCCCCAATCTCCATCAGGGATTTTTTTTTCCCTCCATCCCCGACCCCAATGCGGGGAACGGGGATCCCCACGGGGATTTGGGGATCCAAAAATTACATTTGGCTATTGACTGTTGTCTTCTACTCAACAACAATTATACTAATACCATCATATTTCCAAACTTAATAGCATTTACTAAGCACTAGTCAAGTTAATTACAACCCTAAGTGGCTAAGCTCCTAACTTTAACAACTTATTCCGAAAAAAAAGAGAAAAACTTATAATTATAAACTTATAATATAATATACATATATAAAATATTATATATATGTGAATGGGGATGCGGGGAGGGGCGGGGATCGGGGAGGGGACTGACAATACCATCCCCTACCCGA
>JAXBDA010004362.1:0-29348 GCA_036023075.1 Gaultheria prostrata | reverse complement strand
ATCATTTGTATAGACGAGAGGAATTAGAAAATATAAAAATATGGGTCGAAGTTAAAAGAAAATTCATATAAGACGACACTTGATATCCAAAAAAAAAAAAGTAATTCCTCTCGTCGATAAATGTGGGCCGAATTAGACAAAAAGATTTTCCAAAGATGAAACAATACCAAATAGCTATTTTTTTTTTGTTATAAAATGTCGGCTTTGGCCCAAGGGGTGTTTTAATTTCTCTAACCTTTGGTTGGAATCCTCGCTTTTCTCCCTCCAACTTGATGTACCCATTGTCAAATTTTCTTCAATAAATTTTATTGCCGTTTCAAAAAAAAAAAGTGAGAAAAGAGAGGAATGCCGACACTTTATAACCAAAAAAAAAAAAAAAGCTATTTGGTATTGTTTCGTCTTTGGAAAATCTTTTTGTCTAATTCGGCCCACATTTATCGACGAGAGGAATTACTTTTTTTTTTTGGATATCAAGTGTCGTCTTATATAAATTTTCTTTTAACTTCGACCCATATTTTTATATTTTCTGATTCCTCTCGTCGATACGAATGATTGATCTCCAAAAAAAGTTATTAGAAAATTTTCATAAACTTTTTGTCTAATGACTTTTTCTGGTTTTTTTAAAAATTTTGTAATTTTTTATTATTTTTTTGGAGAACAATAATTTTTTCCGGTATTTTAAATATTTTTGTGGTGTTTAAAACATTTTCCGTTTGCCAAATACGCAATTTCCGTTATGTTTTGAAGGAAAGGACAACATTGAAACGCGTCAGAAAGTATAAGGGTAAAATTGAAACCAAAATTTTTACAAGGACTATATTGAAACGGGGACCATTTTATGAGGACCATTTTGGTAGATAAGCCTTTTAGTTTTGGAAAAATCATAGGAGTAACTTCAATTCCAGTCACTTTCGTGCTTTTGTACTTCTTTTACTTTTACTTACTAATTTATGCTTGGTTTCTCTTTTCCCAATTTCACACACACACACACAGAGTCGGATAAAGGCATTTTGGTCAAAAAAAACTTTTGTACGATGCTTTTTTTTTTTTTACATTCACAGTGTTATGTTTGTGTACTTGATCTCCCTTTTCTCTTTCTTGCATTTTTTCCCATTTTCCATGATTGTTTTTTGTGTTAAGGAAATGAACACGTGAAAACCATATCTTTTTAGCCTTGAATTCCCAACATTAAAAAAAAAAAGGGCTGACGGTAGACTTTTTCATTTGTTAAATGGAAGTGTTTATGGCAGGCCAAGCTCTCTATGATCCACCACCACCATTCCTTCTTCCTTGTCTTGCCCTATTGTTCTTCTGAATTGAAATCTAATGGAGAGTAAACCCTACGTTGTTAGCATCTTAAGTTATACTATCTGAGATTTCTTATTTCTATTCACAATTGTTCTACTATATGTTGTCTACGATTGAGAGAGCAATTTTTTCAGTACCTAATGGGTATTACGTGGTACCCCTTCCTCGCATTTAGGCCGTCCATTTTGGCTTTGGACGGTCCGGCTTTGAAGAGAGAAAAAGAAGAGGGAAAGAGGAGAGAGACTAAGGAGAGAGAGGGTGTTTTTTTATCTCGGCTATCCAATACACTGTTGGACGGCTTGGATGCAACATTAAGGTACCACATAGATCGGCCACATGGTACCCAGTAGGTACCCAAAAAATTTCTGAAATTAGCACATTAGGGTACCACATAGATCGGCCACATGGTACCCAAAAAATTTCTGAAATTAGCACATTGAAAACACGATAGCCAAGCGATTACACAACAGAAAATGAGTTATTTGTCCTCTACAAGCAAAAGTTTTATAGCACATCAATGAAATTGTTCAACAACAATTTCAAGGTATGTTATATCACCAACTTACTTTGTGTCCGAGTTTACTGTTACGAACATGCACTCACGTGATTGTTGGATTTTTTAGTTAGATCAAACTACGAGCTCAATCTCACCACCACACTAAACACTTAGGATTTTGGATGCTATAAAGTATAAATCATAGAAAATAAACCGGGGAGAGAGAGAGAGAGAGAGAGAGAGAGAGAGAGAGAGAGAGAGAGAGAGAGAGAGAGAGAGAGAGCAGGTATACGAGGTTCAACAACGCCATACTCGTTCACTATAAATAAATGTACAACAACTACCCTCAAAAGAATATGATGATCGTACGTAAATCTAAAAAACTGGGTTAAATATGTCCTATCAGTGTATGATAGTCCTGACCAAGTCGACACGGTCTTGGCCAAGTGCTAAAACTCTACAAATTGGTTTTCGCAACCCCAATAGTGATAGCCGTTGACATCCGCATGCAAATGACAATGATTTTCTCACCATATCTATGCCTTACAAGCGAAAAGGCCCTAAGATTGTTTTGAATCAAAATGGGAAGACCCAACTTAACGAGTAACAAAAAGTAGAGCCCTATTTCCCCTTGCCCTTGCTGCCTTTTTGGCTGTCCCAAAATGAATAGTCAATTTAAAAAGTTAATAAAGAAAAGTTGATATTTTTTTTTTGGTACAATTATGTACTGTTCATAAAAAGTTGAATTCCCCGAAACAGGAGCAATATTTTGGGACGGAGAGAGTACATAATTTGCTCTTTATACAGAAGAAGGAAGGTGGTGTTAGAGTATCTCCAATAACGTACTATATTATATAGCATGAAGCTCTAAATTCTCTTCTCCAATAATGAGGTAAAACTCATGCTATACGTACCTATTGCTATATGTTGTATCATATAGCAATTCAAATTGACATTTTTTTTGGAAAATAAAAGGAATAGTATTTGCACTATTGGAGTTACGTTGCTATATCATAGCAATTTGAGGCTATTCATTTTGTATATTATAGCAATAGTTATACAAATAACAACTCTACTATTGGAGACACTCTTATATGAGGTTATCAAAATTCAAAGGCCAAGCTGTATATAGACAGGTATCCATTCTTGCTATCGTAGACGTAAATGTTATGAAGTCAAAATGTGTAGAACAAGATTTTTTGGGATTAAGGGCGATAACGAGTTTTTTTTTTGGAAAATTAATAATAACGCGTTACATTTGCATAATTTACCAAAATCAAAATGACCTCATCCTTATATGTAAAACTTCCAAACGTGTGAAAAAACAGTGATAAGAATCTCAAAATCTTGTCAGAACCAAGAGATATATATAGCTAAAATTTCGACAAGACAACACATTCTGAGATTTTTCGCAGTCTGTGTCAAGATCAACACAAATCGCCTTTCTATTCCTCGACTATATCGACTGAGTGCGATTTAGTGAAAGAGCTCTAGATTTGGCGTATCGGGTTGTAGAGAGGCTAGATCATCAGGCTTTTTGACATCGAATCTTCTCGTTCAATTGAACTCCGGTCATTAACTCTCAAAGGAGGTCTATCGGGTTGAGAGGCTAGATCATCGATAGGGCTTTTTGGCTTAATTCGAATCTTCCCGTTCCATTGAACTCCGGTCATTGTCTCTCAAAGGAGGTCTATCGGGTTGAGAGGCTAGATCATCAGGCTCAAGGACGTCTATCGGGTTGAGAGGCTAGATCATCAGGCTCAAGGACGTCTATCGGGTTGAGAGGCTAGATCATCGATCTGGCATTTTTGCTTCGAATCTCCCGTTCAATTGAACTCCAGTCATTAACTCTCAAAGGAGATCTATCGGGTAGAGAGGTTAGATCATCGGGCTTTTTACCTTCGGATCTTCTCGTTCAAGTGAACTCCGATCATTAACTCTCAAAGGACGGCTAGGAACATATTCAAATTGGCAGATCTACGGGCTCAGGTACTAGTAGAACAATCTCAAGGGAGTGTGCACTCATGAGAGATGACTCGCTTCTTTTGATGTTTATTTATTGAGTTACGGTTCATTTTCATTCAGAAAAGAGTACGTTTGTCAAGGCTGTTATCACTTTTTAGATTTTATGACGTAAATAGTGTTTTTTGTGTGTGTGATGCTATTTGCTTGTCAAGGCTAGTACCACTTCATTGGATTTTGTGATGAATTTACCCAGAATTTAAAAATCAATAGTCTAGATTCACCTGGAGTGAATCTGGACCACTGATTTTTGATTTCTGGGTATATTCTGGATACTTAGACATTCTGATTACTTTTTATTTTATTTTTGGAATTTGTGCCTCCACATAGGCTCCTAGTATTTTACCAAAACCTCATTTCCGGCTGCAAATTGCTACTTCCTCCGTCCATTGGTCCTTTATAGATTTCGATGTAATTTTTAAATTGTTTGTCTTTCGATCTTTAATATTTTTATAGATATTAAAAACTTTGTATAATAGAACTAATTCAGATCTATCAAATAAGATCTATATTGCACATAAAATAAATTATAGATCGAAAGATATGAACAATTTAAAAATTGCTTTGATATCCGAACATGACCAACAATTTGGGACGGAGGAGTAATTTATTGAATCTGTGATGCTATTATTAGTCCCTTTGTCCGTCTTTGTTGGTTAAGTTTTGAAATTTGTGGCATTTTTTTACAGGTTATATCTTTCAACTTATACTAATATTTTGCATGATTTTGCAAGTTTTGTATAATAGAACTAATTAAGATTTATCAAACAAACAAGATCCATATTGAATAAGTTTAGAGATTTATATAAAAATATGTAAGCAATAAAGAATGGTACAAATTTCAAAAATAGACCAACAAAAACGGACAGAGGAGTAATTTCTTGGAAACAGTCAAACACTGCATTTGCGAAATTGCATGCCATTTCATTTTTGGATGACAAATCTTTAGAGGGAAAAGTGGTCAGGGAGTGAAAAAACAAACAAACATATGTTGGGTGGTTCAGCACCACTACATACCCAGATAATACATCAAGAATTTACTCAGAATTTGAAAATCAATAGCCCAGATTCAATCCCAAGTAAATCTGGGCCATGATTTACACATTCTGGGTAAATTCTGGGTCTCCTTTCTGCATACTTAGACTTTCTGAAGTTAAATTCTGTTGAGAGAACACCACCCTCCTCCAAAACACACTCTCCCCTAATTGTCATTGTAAATGGCAGAGAAAACAGACACATGATAAAATTACATACATTAGTTTTGATCATAATAAACTCGGGTTGTTAAGTTCTTTGACAGGAGTTATAGAGTTTTGCATCAATTATCATTCACATACCCCTTTTTAAGATTTACTGATTCAGTGTTGGAAATAACCATTTATGTTATTCATGAGAATAGAAACAAATCATTTTATGTCATTTATGTTGGTGCGTTATTGTTACAATTCATTTTTGCAACTAGCTATTGGTTTTGTGCTTTTTTGCCTTGATCATTTTCTCTTTGTTTTAAGTTTAATCGGTCTCACAAAAACAAACCTTCAGCGCGGAAATTGGACTACAAGTAGCTGTTTAGAATCCCAAAGATGGAACGTAAATCTTATCGGGAGATTTCAAGTTCAAGTAGTTTGGATGAGCAAGCTGATCCGGATTATCGACAACTGCAGCGAAAAAATTCGACTCTCAAAAGCAGGAATGCGAACCTGCGAATTGAAATGGTGGCTGGGCCTTCATCTAGACACTCTGGTACGGGAAGAAGGCGTGGCCGCACTTCCACAAGAACGGCTAGAGGTGAAGGACTTCCGTCGAGTCGAAGAAGATCAACGCGCAGAACAAGTGCGAATGCTGACAGCAAGTCTGATCAAATTCCTATCAAAAGAGACATATGGGGATGGCTAATTGATGCCAAAGCAATTAAAGAAAACAATAGTATTTGTTGCGTGAATGAAACTGAAGGGCAGGAAGCGAAAGAAGGGATCATAAAAAAGGATGGAATACTATGTGATTGTTGCCGTAAAATTTTCACTGCATTGGGATTTGCAGATCATTCTGGTAGTGATCTACAAAAACCATACCAAAACATTTTGGTCGAGGTCGACGACGACAAGGAGCCATGGTCGTCCCTGTTGTCTTGCATGAGCAAGGCTTGGAATGAAACAGCGGAAATTAGAGACTGCAAATTGAAAAAGTGTGGAGAAGGCAAAGACAGTGCTACCGACAACGATGCTACCGATAGACACGACGACGCTTGTATGGTTTGCGCCAATGGAGGAAATTTGCTCTGTTGTGAAATTTGTCCGTCGACTAACCATCAAGGCTGCATGGAATTGGAAGTGAGCAAATTGTTTTCCTCATTAAACAATTATTTGAAAAATAAGAACGAAAAAATGAGTCAATAATTTTGTGGGTTTTTTTTGTTATCAGGTGGCTCCTGAAGGGGATTGGCTGTGTCCGTATTGTGTCTGCAAATTTTGTGGGGATCGTGGCGCCACAGATGATTTAATCAATTGTTTTCAATGCGACAAAAAATGTAAGTTACTGTAAGTTTTATCTCTTCAAAAGGTAAGTTTTCCATTTGATAAAATCTGATAAATTATTAAAATCAAAGATTTCAGCTCTCCCAAGAATATTTGATTTTAGCAAATGTTGATTTTAGTAGATTTTATCGAAGGGAAAACTTTTCATTTTTCATTGAAATCGTTAGTTGTTTTTTTCCGGTCTTTTAGTTAGGGATGAAACAGCTGACCTCTACTTTGCTTTGAATTTTAAAGATCACTGGAGATGCTATCAAGAGAGAAACTCTGGACCTGTCGACCTGAATGGTCGACCCACACCCCTCTGTGAGGAAAGCTGCAAAAAGGTACTTTTCCTTACTAAGCTATATATTACAGCATATTTTTGAAACATCCTCCGGAATTAATGGAGGTGCACGTGAGCTGTTTGGATACCTGGTTATCATGAATATTGCACATTTTTGCTTACGAGATTGAGCTGATTTTTTTTTTTTGCAAAAAGGTTTACGAGAAATTGGAGATGTTGGTTGGAGTTAGACAGGAAATTGCGGAAGGATTCTCCTGGACTCTACTCCGACGAATGGACCTGGAATTTGGTATTTGGCTAACTGATCTGTATCGAGCAACTGAGTGTCAAGCAAAGCTTGCAGTTGCCAAGAACGTGATGGAAGAATGCTTCGAGCCTATTGTAGACCGGCTCACCGGAATTAACGTCATCAAAAATGTTATGTACAATCTCGAGTAAGCACTACGATTCGCATCTTCAAATGTGACACATTACTGTGTTGCTATTCATTTCGAACATTTTCCGGTGTGCAGGTCGGATTATCCTCGGGTCAACTTCAGGGGATTTTACTCTGCCATTCTGGAAAAAGATGAAGAAATCATCTCTGTTGCTTCTGTGAGGTACTTTAATCAGGGGATTTTACTCTGCTATTTTATTTATTTTTCATCACATGATCATTTTATTTTCTTTCGTTTTTGGAAAAAATTATTTTACAGGATACATGGGACCAAGCTTGCAGAAATGCCCTTAATTGCAACCAGAGAGAGCTTTAGGAGTAAAGGGATGTGTGGGAAACTAATGGATGCAATTGAATCTGTAAGTCATTTTCTTATGACCATACCAATGATCCATGGAAACACACGTTAGAATGGTTACACTGATAACAGTGTCCGGGCCAATATACGCATACCTAGACTAATCATGTGGGGACCAAAATCTTACAATCCACTAACAGGGACCCGATTAAAACTGGGGCAAAGCCCTGTATGGACTAGCCATAACAGAAGTTGATAGCACATACTAAGAGATTTCAATAAGCATGACAACAAGGCGGGACGGGTTTTGCCATAACTTGACACCCTAACAATACCACCCCCAAACCCCGAGCGGGTAATGCGCGGGTACCTCTGTTCCAGCCATTACCCGGGTACCTCTGTTCCAGCCCCGATCGGGGATAGGTTACCCGCTCCGTCCCGTAAAAAGAATTATTTGATCTTATTGTTTTCTAATTTTCTATCCGCATCGATATCGCATTTGTAGGCTCTTTGCTCCCTGGGAGTGGAAAACCTGGTAATTCCCTCTATTGTGGAGAGAAAAGAGACATGGATACAAAGATATGGTTTCCAGGACATTACTCCTTCCTTGAGCAAAGAATTGACGCACCGGAATACTCTCACCTTCCATGATTCAGTCAGATTAGAAAAGACCTTACCTGCTCCAGGTTTTCTCTTCCCCCCTCTCCCCCTTAGTGTGTTTTTGTAGCTGTGTTTGGTTTAATATGACAATGGTTGGAGTACTAGAATTTTTTTGTTCCAATAACCGGGCCAGCTTGCGCGCACCTGGACTAATTCTAGAGACCTGAAGTTAACAACGGGAAAATCCTCCCCTTTGTATCTCCAAATTTTGAAACTTTTAGCCTCCGGTGAATTCAAACAGGTGACCTTATGGAGAAGAAACACTTATTGCTTTTTCATAACCACTTGGAGGTGTTGGAGTAGATTAATTATTATTGAAATTCAAAACACATTTCCATGGTTGGCTCACCAGTAAATGAGAGAATAGCCTATTCAGAATCCAAGCACATTTTAGTCTTCGTTTCATCCATGTTCCAAATTATTCCAGCAAACCAAGTGCTGCCTTTCTCTGTCTCACCTCCTTCTTCTTCTTCTTTTTTCCCTTTTCCTATTCATGGAAGAGAGAAAGGCCGAGAACGAGGGGCGGACCCGGGGGTGCAAGGGGGGTGTTCGGCCCCTGCACTCCCCCCAATTTTCTACATATTTTTAGTACACTTTGAGATTTTTTTGTAAAATTACTGAAGATTGGCCCCTGCAAATTAGGTAAAAATGTCAATCCTGCGTCCGCCACTACCGAGAACGTTGATCACCCGATTCAAGCACATCTTGATTTGAACTCTGAACCACCAGAGGAGGAGATAAATGAAGCTCGTGACATTGCAACATCAAGCAACCCACAGAACTAAGGTCCTGTTTGGGAAGTGCCTGCCATGATAATTAATTTGGTGTTGTAAAATACATAGATGGTTATGTGCTCGGAATTTTTGTTTGGTTCTGTTGGGTGGGTGCAGGATTTTTGCCAAGAACTACAATCACCATACATGTTTGCAATTGTTGTTTGTATCCTTCATGAGATTTTTTTTTTTCTTTTTTTGTTTCTGTAACAATTACAGATTTGTCGTTTTGGTTAGCTCAATAATTTCAGAGTTTTATTATTTTTCCGGGTTAAATCAAATTATGTTTGACGTTTCACTTGTAAATATTAGTACCTTTTTTGTTTTCGTTCCTTGGAACATTTGGCAGCTGATTGTTTGTTGTTGTCTTTTTAGTTTCTTCATACGAATTTTGCATATGATTTGATTTGTAACTTCTTAATTTTCATGGCCATCACACGATATATATATGGGTTGTGGTGGGGCGGCGCTCGTTGCACTACATAAGTCACATAATGTACTTGCATGTTCGTAAGCGGGAGCGCGAGTGGAAGTGTGAAAGCGTATTTTTAAAAACATCGATCTCAAACTACTAAAATTTGTGAAAGTAAGTATTGAGAGCTTGAGCATAGAGCGAGAATTAAGAATGGGTGCGGATGTCTTAGAGCATCTCCAGCCAGAGGTTGCAAAAATATTCAAAAACTAAAAGATGTGAAGATTCATTGCTGTTTTAAGAGCTCCAGCAGAGGTAACAAAGTTAACCCAATCTATAAATTTCTAACTCCAATCTACGAATTTGAAGGTTCGGCAGCAACCTTAAAATGTAGAAAAAATCTCTCTTTTTCATTTGCTCTTTGTCCTTTTTCACTTCTAGGCATTGATTCGCATTTACTTTTACCTTCTTGAAATGTTTTCCGTTTTTAGGAAGCGGATCTGCTGTCCCGAAAACCCTGTCTCAACTCTATGTCTCGTCCATCCGAGTCGTCCATCTGTGCAATCGAGGGTTCGGAATCACAGATGAACATGGATGGCTTAGATTTGTTTGGTATGAAATGGAATCTGAGCCCTCAATTGCTCGGATGAACGGCTCGGATGCAGGGGACACGGAGTTGGGACTCGGAGTTTGGGACAACGGATCCGCTACCCCGTTTTTAGCACGAGTGCTAATTAAAAGTGCTAAAATAACTAAAAATACTGAAAATAATTGATGTATGTGAGGAGAAGGAACTGTCTCGAAATCCGTATTTAGCTTTTGTAACACTTTTAACAAAAATGGGGAACTCACTCTAAGCTCTTAACCGTAAAAAAGAAGTTAATCATAATTATTTTTTGAACAAATAATTACGATAATTATGTGACCTAATTATCATGGTTTTGTTCCGTCTTCGATCGTCATCTCATTTTGACTAAACTGTTCTCCTCAAACCAAACGTCAATTACTTGCAAACATTAGCCTAACCTACCAATATTGTCTTTTTCACATTCATCATCTCACTAGACCTCATAATTAGCCTAGTACCCCCGAGTGCAGTCAATATTACAAAACTCATATGAATCGGGCAACAAAAGAGATCAATAGAAATTTAGAACAAGCTGAACCTTTGGTTGTGTTGAGTGGACTATGTAGTGGGCCCAACGATTTGGGTCACGGAGTCCAAAAGGATAAAAAGCCTTTCTGGGCTCACCCGTTGGACCAGGCTGAACGCTCAATTTGGATTCGAATGAACAGGGGTTGAATCCGAATCTGAAGGGGGTGACCCGTGTAATTTTCGGAAGAAATCTCAAGTATATACGTGCAGATAAATGACTATCTCAATATGTCAACCGGAGTGGTTACCGCGCGTGCCAAGTACGTGCTAGCTTGAAGGACAAATCAATGAACTATATAAAGTACAACGATAAACCCTAAATAGTACACCGTTGTTCACTACCTTAACAATCTGTACTTTCCTCTCCATCTTCCATCTCTCATGTAACCGTCGGAGTGCCTTCCCGGTCGCCTCCGACCAGTTAGGCGCTAACGGCGGGTGTTTCCCGTGCAGTTTAAGCGAAGGTGCAGAGTTCGTCCACTGTTCTCTCCATTTGAGAAAACATTTTTTACACCGCCGATGTAAACAAAAGTTTCCATCCACAAAGGCAATGGGGGCTCAAACACCATACCTTGCTAAAGTGAGGGCAACACTTGTGCCAAAGGCTCCCTCTTTCATAACATAGAAAATCAGGAAAGACTACAATATACATCCTATTTGGATGTGTAGCATATTAACTTTTAAAAATGTTACGAATCAGTTACCTCTTTTGAATAAAAAGTTACAATTTTTTGGTATATAAGTTACGAAACGCACCAAAATGTTATGAATCATAGAGAAAATATTACTATAAATTATATATATTGCTGAAAAATTACGAGACACTAAAAAAATGTTACAATTCCCATGAGGTGGTACAATATGAACCATACAATATGTGCATATGGTACACAGTTTTAATGAATGTGTATTGTAGTCATTCCCCAGAGAATTATATTATATACAAATCTTTTGAATAGGTGTAAAAGAGAGAGACAGAGAGAGAAGAAACGGGTCATAAAAATCCAGGGGGGTCACTGTTCCTTAATTGGCTCCGCCCCTATATGTGAGGAGAATGATCTGTCTGGTAAAATGTGAAAAGCCAAAAAGCCATAATTGACTTCGTGGAACGGGCCTAAGTCCCCTTTGACCCAACTTTTTTGAGTCTGTGTGGCACGGTCGTTTTGAGCGATACATTATATAAAAGTTATACCACTACCTACTAAAAAATTTAAGAAAATTACAACAAAAAAAGACGACTGAAAAGTCGCCAAGAAGTTACGCTAAAGGGGGCCTAACTGATATCTCAAATGAGGAGATTAATATTATGAATAATACATTACTAGTTAATTAAATTCGATCATGCACATGCATTGCGAAAGAATTTCACACGTAACATTCATCATCAAGGAATTGGGGATCTTACAGGATTGTAGTGCAGTATTCGAGCCGTTGATTGTACTGTAATAAACAGCTCGGATTTCATCTCGACACTTGCACCATCCGAACCGTCAATTATTGAGATGAAATCCGAGCCGTTGATTACCGAGATCAACGACTCGTGTGTCGCACTACAGAGTGGACCTAATAACCTAGTGCCCCGAATGTCTTTCATATTAGAAAACTTATTATATGACTCGGGCAACAAAAGAGATCAAAAATTAAGAACTAGTGGAACCTTTGATTGTGTTGAGTGGACTGTAACCAGACTGAAAGCACAATTCGATCGAGTTGAACTTTTGACTCACTCACAAAAAATAGTTCTTTCCCAAAAATAAATAAATAAATTAGTTTTCTCACTCGGTGTATTTTTCGCTTTTCGCAACTCCGACCCAATCAAGTTGGATTATTTTTTCTATTGAGTGACATTTTTCTCTTTGGAATTCTACCAGAAAGATTATTCAAATTTCGATCAAAGAAACTTTACCCTAAAGGAAAATCAAATACCTTGTGCAATTAAAGCTATGCATGTTTGTTTCTTTTGTGTTGTGTAGGGAATAGACATTGTTCAATAATTTCTCAAGGATTGAAGTACAAGTTACCCTTTCCTTTACCAACCTTATAAAATCCATCGTCTCGTAGTCTAGGCTTTACGACTTAGGACTCTGCTACTTTCTAAATCTTCAAGTTTGGAATCTCACCTATTATCGGGTCAACCAATAAGAAATTTCACCCCTACATGTAAATGAGCGCAGCTTATAGTATAGGCCTTACGAGCTAGGACTTTGCTACTTTCTAAATCTTCAACTTTGGAATCTCAACTATTGTGGGTTAGCCAATAAGAGCCTTCACCCCTACATTTAAATGAGCCCAAACTTATGGCTTGCAAAATTACTCTCATAAGGATCATTTGGTTGAGGTGTGTGTAAGATAAGTCAAATGCATATCTTGAATTCAAAACATTTGGTATGTAATTCATAACATTGGTTTAAAAATTCGCAACAACAAAATGTAATATTATGAATTCAAAACAAATGTTATGAATTTATATTCAACTCTTGCTAATTGATATACCAAAGTGTTGAATTGAAGACTGCCGTTATAAATCTAAGGCGATTCAAGGAGCGTACACTATAGTACCGAACACATCCAAATAAGATTGTGTATTACAACGTTTTTCATATAGAGACAGAAGTATATATTCAATTTAAAAAATTCATAAATATGTTTATGAATTACGTTAAACTGGAAATGATTGACCTTTTTTTCATGGTGATTTGGAAACTCAAAGTCAACCCATGTCTAACAAAGAAGGGAAAAAAGTCATAGCGGACCCACAGTCGTTGAATGTACACTACCGCTTTTTAGCCGCATTTCACTTCCATTACCTATTCAAATGCATAGATTTTGTAGGCCCAGAGCTCTAGATTTTCACCTGTCCGAGTAAAATTAGAAATGGTAAGACACATGACTCACGTCCCTAATTAGTCAAACCCACAAATACTTTTATAATTCAAGTGTTCGAGTCAGTTTACGTACACTTTTTCAAATTTTCGACGGATCAATAGTTCTACACGCTTTGAGTGGAAAATTCATTTAAAATTGGGCCAAGCATTGATCGGGACCTAGCCCCGCACTAGTTTATAGCATTCCGGGAGTTTCGAACCTTAGACTTAAAGGGTTAGAACTCCTTAAGTTTCATGTCTTGATCAACACTTGGATCGAGCCGGTGGGGTGAAGAAATTAAGGGAGAAAATAAGTTTTTACCGTCCAATTGAATAGACATGTTTACTTAAATGGAAATCTAGGGTGGAACCCATGATAGCACTTGAATTGTTGACATGTTAGGTTTGTTTTGGAAAATGTTAGTAATAAAAAATTAAAGTTGTCACACAGCCAAAGATATGTTTACAATGGTTTATTTGGTGTAAACTATACCTTTAAGATTGATGGCGAAATCTCACTCACCTAGAGACCCCACGTTTAATACAAAATAAGCAGGCCGTAATTCTAACATGAACATTAAAGGCCCCACAAACTGCTTTTTTTTTTAGCTAATAGAGAGAATTTCATTTCACAAGAAATGCTATTACAAAGTACTAAATGTAAAGACAACAGAATAAAAATAATCATACAGACGAGATCAACGTACTGCTTTGAATATGGCGAAACCTTTTACAAGTCTGGCACTGTCACCCGCAAGTTATCATAGAATAGAATAGAAAAAACAGCCAATTGAGTGAAACTGAGTCTGAGAAACTCAACTCCTGTACAAGCCGAAGACAATCTTGGAGTCGATCGAGCTCTTAGTCTTTTTAAACAGACCATCTTTCTGTAAAAAGAAAAATATTGTTCGGAAAAAAGTTTGATTATCCAAAATGGTTAACTTAAATTGCAGCGGAAAGATGAAATTAAACATCCAAAGTTCTTAGTTCGATTACAACCTCATAAAATACTTAAGTTTGATAAGTTAAGATCACATTCATCCAAAATAAGATGTGAAAAGGATAGAGCAGTACTCTAAAGATCAAGGTTCAGGTCCCAATCTTCAATGGGTGCCTGATTAGCAGTGAAACCTTCCTCCAGATTGTATTGCTACCCTTCTTCTCCTTCAGTATCTAGCATGAAATGTCAGGGCCAACAATAGCACCATGAGCGAATAATCTCTCAGTAGCTAACTCTCACCTTACAGAGTACTTCATATAACAATTCAACGATAATTATAAAGCAGAATTGTAACACATTATCTGTTTCTTTACTAGCTAGATCATTTCCACAAATATCCTCCTCTTATATCCACTAACCCCGACTGTGTCATGGGACCACTCCCCTCTTGTTCATCCTACACCGAGGTCCTAACGGGAATACACCCAAATGATATGCTTAGCATGGATTTGCATGAGACCATAACAAGGGGACTCCCGCAATCTAGATGTTTCCCACGGCGAATTGTCTGTTAAGGTCAAACACTATCTCCGTAATATCTAATTTTGACTCATCTGGTAACCAAATAATCAATCAAGGCTCCCAGTTAGGGCTGTAAATGAACTGAGCCATTCGTGAACTGTTTTGAGGCTCGACTCGGTAAAAGCTCGTTCGAGTTCGAGTTCGGTTCGGGGACTAAACGAGCAGAACATGAACCTGATAGTATTCGGCTCGGTTAGGCTCGCAAGCCCCAAGTATATGTATATATCTCATAAATTTTCACATATAACCTTCAATTAATATGTATAAAGTTTTACATGTATATAATGAAAATTTTGTAATTTGTACATGTATAAAGCTTTAAAAGTACTATATACTCACATTTTAATATGATTTTATAATTTGTATATGTATCAAGTTATTTATGTACAAAATCAGAATTTTATTAGTAGTTCTAGACATGTATAAGAGCATAAATATCTAATATTTTTTACTTTTTAAGACTCTTGAACAAATTCGAGTTTGACTCAAACCTAGGGAAGTTCGGCTCGAACTCGACTCGTCAAATTTTCATGGAGTTCGAGCTCGGCTCAAGTTCGCTTAAAAACTTAATGAACGAATCTAAGCACTCTAAAGCTCGGTTCGTTTGAAAGCCATTCTCCCAGTGAACCTTTTTGTCCGTTCTACCATTCCAACAATTACCACGCGTTTACAACAGTAGCGCAAAAATGAATAAAACAGTATGATAGTTGATAACGTACAAGTAATGCACATAAGTTGTTCGGGATTGGTCTATGTGACTTTTGGGTTCATTGAGACTTAATTAGCTCATACATTCATTTCAATGACTATCATTCTTCGAGGGTTCAAGTGTCATATTCGTAATCCTTATGTAATTTTAATAGTTAGAAAATGGGGATCAAGGTGTAGTTTAGTGAAATGGAGGTTAAAAAGGTTATTTGATAAAGTATGAGGGTGATATGTAATTCTATTTTGAATGTCGTATGGTTGTTTGACTAAGCAAAAGGGTAATTTAGTCAATAGGTCTAGTATAAAGGTAGTTTGGGTAAATATAAAGGTCGTATGGTTGTTTGACTAAGCATAAGGGTAATTTAGTCAATAGGTCTAGTATAAAGTATTTTCGATATTTTTGGTATTCTCCTACAAGTTATTCTCCTCAGATACTGATACATCAATTGATTTGACAACTTGTAATCCAAGAATAACAAAAATACCACGGTGGAAACTCACCCCTAAGTGTAAGAGAAAATTGGTAAATAAACAAAGTGTAAGGATACTTTTGTAATTTATCTGATTATAGGAGTAGAATAGTAATTTGAGTAAACATAAAGGTAGTATGGTTGTTAAACTAAGCATAAGCGTAATTTAGTCAATAGAACTAGTATAAAGAGAGTTAGGTAAAATGACTAACTGTAAGGGAAATTATAGGTAAATAAACAAAGTGTAAGGGCAGTTTCGTAAAATAGCTAAGTATAGGTGTAATTTACTCATACCCACTTCAAGGAACAACTTTTTTTTATTCATCTCTTATAATAGAATTTGTTGATTTTTTTAAATGGTTTAAATCTCTTACTTAGGAGTATTTGAACTCACTCGGACGCTCAAAGGGAGTTTAGGTCTCAAAACATGTTGAACCATAATTTAGCCCGATAACTAAGTAGATTAAGTATTTTTTGAACAATTCTGATCACTGTTATAGGCCTCAGGTGGACCTATGAGGCTATGATAGACAAAACCTGGACAGTATTTATCGATGAGAGATTGGACAAAAGCCAACTTCATCACTAACAAGTCATAGTCATCTTTTGGTTGGTAGTATCTTTTCCCTGGGTTGGAGTGACATATGATTGTCTGAGTCGGGATGCACGTTTTCCGCATAGGGCCAACCTCATTGGGGTGCACGTCACTTTCATTGCGATGTTGTCTTGCCTTAGTTCCTCTTAGTTGTATTTTACATTCAATGATTAATAAATTATTTTCTTGCCGATTAAAAAAAAAGTCATAATCATCATCTGAATTGAATTTGCCCAAGACGAGGAACATGCTTCTTCACCATATCCCAAACCACACCTGCTTGCGTGACATTGAATGATTGGTATACGAAAGTGTAGGATAGGTTCTTGGTTAATTAAATAAAATTAATTTGGAGAGACAAACAATAACTAACAATTAATTTAGAGGAACAAAGTGATGGGGTGAAAGCTTAGGCCAAACACACAGAAAGAGAAGGCAGCGGTATTCAGTCCACTCCTTAAGATCAATCACCCTTATACACAGCTCTAGGAGAGATGTATTCGTGAGCACCAGCAAGAACAATGTTCTTGATTTCCAGAGCTCTGAACCACTTCCTCTCTCTTTTTCGTGCCTTAGGGATGAATCAATCTCTTGGAATTGGTGAAGGAATGCCCTCATATTTATAGGGATCTGCAGCCAATCATGGGCTGGCAGACATTCCCTCTAATCATATGAGGACGCGTGCTCTCTCCATGTGCTTGGGCCACGTGGATGACGCCACAGGCCGTTAGGATATTCCTAGCGATCTTATCCAGTGCACGCCATTCCATCGTGACGATCCCTAAACTTGCTAAGCCTCCAAGCCACTTGTATTTCCCCTGTTCCCGTTGTAATTGACATGGTCACGACCAACTCAGGTCTCGCCAACACTCCAAATAAGGCTAGCTCACGAGGACTTCCATGCCCCTGCCTCGAGGCCAGGTCCACTCGCGAGCTATGGTTATAAGTATCAATATTTTCCTGTCGCGCCCATTCCCTTGCAGGTGAATGCAGTGTCCCTACATAAGAGATACCCTACAGTTGGGTAACTATGCCTTGGTTTCCACTTTTCCGCGAGATATGCAGCTCTCGCGGTGGGCTTCTCCAATTTGTTGACCTTTGTCAACGTTTGACGTGTCCATGGTGGTCTTGACCCGCCACGTGTCAGGTTTTAATAGGTTAGTCATTGGTCAATGGTCAAATAAGTTCACGTGGTGACCTCACCTATAGAAAGAACAAGTACTTTAAAATTACTTTGCAATCACCAATTATGCAGTCGACATACATGCAGTTGTGATGGCATTGCTCACATTGGAATGCATGTTTTCTTTAAAAATGCTAAGGTTGGTGTAAGAAGCACCACCGGCCACCGTTATGCCTTGCCTTGAGTGGTAACAAAAACCGGGCAGAAAATCAGGATCAGTTTTGACTTATACCAATACTTTTGTTTTTGAAGGTTCTGACTCCGACCCTCTTTTTCTAGTGTTGAACGTTGATGTTTCTTAAAAGGGAAAAAGAGAGCACAATTGTGGAGAGTGGAGACAGAGACAGGGTCCCTTTTCACACTTTCTTTCTTTTCTTTTACTTTTCATTATTCACCACTTTTCCTGCCGTCTTTCGCTTTTGGTTGGTGACAATATGGGAAGAAGGTTAAATTTTTTGGAGAGTTCCGATCTAAAATTAATTGGCAATAGATGAAATAGCTTCTACAATTTATTAACCAGGCTTGGGTGGCCTAGATAGACGATGACAAATAAAGTAACTAATTTCATGCTTTTTTTTTTTTTTTTGGGTTTTTGTTTTAGGAAATGATTTTAGCGCTTCATATTTTTATAATCACATTTTATTTGTTGTCTTTTAGTGGTTATATGTTAAACACTAAAAAAATAAATATTTGAATGTAATTATAAAAAAAACAGATTATCAAAGTCAATTACCTTTTGTTTTTTGTTTGTTTGATTCTCTGAATATCTGATTTGTACAAAGTCAAGTTCTTTACTGAGTTCCATTTTTCTTCGGTACCTACCTTCCAAGAAGTACACTCAAGATTTTGGCAATTATTATTTTTTTGTTAGTCTCTCTTTTATAAGTATTTCTTAATTTCTCTAATTGTGTTTTAATTAAGTTGCTTCAAAAGTATTGTGATCCAATAAAAAGGTAACAAATCAAACATAAAAAATAAGAGCGTTAAATCGTGAAGTTTATAGGAGTAAGAGATTCAACCTCATACTTAAGTGGGGGTAATGCGGAGTGTAGTGACTTGAGAGTGAAAAACGAAAAGAGAAGGATGTGGTTTTTCTATCACGCAGTATGAGCGAACCCGCCATCTCTATTTTTGATCTCCTTTAATTATTCTATTGTGATGTAATTATTGGAGGTGTCAAGAAAATGAGTATGTTTTGTTTGTTCCTCTCTTGTTGGTATGTTAGACTTGAATATTTTAATTTACTTAGAAAAGTCTTCTTTTTTTTTTTAATTTATGGTAAATTACTTAAAGTTGACTACTTAGAAAAGTCTTGATTATTCACCGGTAGTTGACAGTGATAAATAAGCATAAAGATCAAGTTTTCTTCTCACGTAAATTGTGAAGGTTCCTCGTAGCAACTTACAAGAAGAAATCGAAGAATAAAATATAACAAAAAGTAGTTAGCCAATTGTCAAAATTTGTTCAAATGTCAATTCTTATTGGAGGAATAAAGACCACTGTTGATATATAGGAATGACACGTGGCGAGTTTCACATATTCCGTCCGGACAAAGGGGCTCTGCAGGCCCTTGTAAGGGACATCACTTGTTGTCCCCGGTGATGCAAGGCCGCTCCGGTCACTTTTTGATGATCGGAAAAGTTCACTTCGTAGAGCTTGTCGAGTAGAACAAGTATACCAAAAATCAGCTCAATTGGATATCACTAAGTACTTGATCGGAATATTTTTATCATGAAACGAATGCATCCGAAACACTAGATTAAACCCATAATTGCCGAGTTATATGTGTACCGATCAGGCACTTAATGATATCCAATTGAGCTTATTTTTGTTGCACTTGTTCTAATCGACGAGCTCTACAAAGTGAGCGTTTCCAATCATCGGAAAGTGACTGGAGCGGCCCGAAATTACCGGGGACAACACGTGCTATCCCTTACCAGGGCCAGCAGAGCCCCTCTGTCCATTCCGTCCCCATCTCGGATATACATGTAATCAATCCCCATCCTCGCGTGATCTGTAATCGGGAATAATTTTGACCTACCATATTTTCCATTCTAGATGGGGAATTTGGTTTCCTCACGAAAGGGTCTTTTCACCAAAACCCACATTATTTTCTCCAAGTTTTCCAAAAAAAAAAAAAAAAACCACATTTTTTCTTGAAAAATATAAAGATATACTTGGATGATTACTTCATGCATGACGTTATAAACAGCAGCCCTTCTATGATCCTTCAAACCCATACAGGACATTTCTTCCAAAAAAAGGGGGCCTTATTAGCAATAGCATGCAGGGCTACGATTTGGATTCGGGAGTGACACTATTATATATATAGGAATTCATTTGTGTCATTGCATTTTTTCCGTAAAAGTGTTAAATTAAAGATACGTTTTTATCCATATAATTAGAATGTTTTGTGGACGTTTGTTTTGTTAAAAAGAATAAAAATTTAGTTCAATTCTTTAGTGGCCATCAAATGAAAATCATTGAGATCTCCCTGTTATGATCCGAATCGTCCATTTATTAAAACACGATCTTCACAAAATCTCTATAAAAAAAATGAAGTTATACGAATATCATAAGTGTTTGACCGAAACATATTTAGTGTAAACAAAATTTTGGTGTGGTGGCAGCGTCACTGCTTATTATAGTACATGCATGCTACACGCTGTTATGTTTTTCCTCACTTGAACCCTATGTGAAAGAGTATAATCATAATGAGTTTGATGTGTTGGTTGACTTTAATCCCCATGAGAAAAGGGTTTACAGCATGAATAACATTATGTATGATTTTTATTTCAAAAATTTGCAGTGGGATACGAAAATAGAAGGAGACCCTAAAATTTACATAATTTTTGGGACTTGGGGTGGATGATGTGCACTCCTCAGCCGTCCGATCATGTTTTGAACGGTCTGGATGCATTCAGCAATTTTAATTTAATTTTGATTTACCTTTATCGGTCAAAAATCAAAACTCATCCGGACCATCCAAAACACAATCGGACGGCAGAAGGGTGCATAACACCCAAGTGCACAGCACCCACCCCGTTTCCAACTCAAAATCAAGAATGAGCCTACTATGTGAAAATTTTATATCCAACTCAAAATCAATTGACAATGAAAGAAAATTATTAAGTGATATTTCATTCCATACGCATACAATATTGTGAAATAACAATTCTAACAGTAAATGCTACTGCTGATACTACTGCATATTATTCCTGATTATCAGTTATTTAGTTTTTCTTTTTTTGTCATTTGATATACATTAGTGGGGGGTTAGCGAGGAAGTTAGTGAATTAGTTCAGAGAGGGTCTAGAAGCTATCCATAACCCTAAACCCCAAACGCCTCTTCCAAGACTCGAACCCTGGTCTCCCTTGTGAAAGAACCAGGAGATAAACCGCTAGGCTACAAGCCCTAGGAGTCTTGTTAGGGGTGCCGTTGGGATTGTTGATGCATTTTGTGTGTCGAAATTTAGTAGTAGTGATGCAGGTCGATATTTTAATTATTCTAAAAACATTAAAATTTTAGTTTATTATTTTGAAACTAATGTTTTATTAGGAAAATACTACATTTGATTTCAATACCTTGCTAGGGATCTTCAAATTAGGAAATTAACGTATCCCTAGAGTAATTAGTTTCCCAACTATAGTTAGTTTCCTTTAAAATATTTGCTTAGTCAAGATGAGTAGTTAGTTTGTAATTTTCTTGTTTCCTTTTTCTCTATTTCCTAATTGGACCTTTTCTTTTATTATTTGAGTTGTAAGCCTTGGAGCAATTTGATTGTTATTTGATATAGAAAACGAGAATATTCTCAATCTTGTTTGTTCATAGAGGGAATACCTCTTATTCATACTTGTTCGTGTTTTCTTATTGCAAATTAGTTTTTTAGAGGCTTCGCTACATCAAGTAGTGTACTGTTCAGGAGGAGGTTTCTTCTTCCTTTTTATATTGTGGTCCATTTTATTTTTGTTGCTATTGTACCCTGGTTCACTCCTTTATGGCATATGATTGTCAGAGCACGTCGAAGTTAATTTAGTTGGGATGCTATCTTCCCTTTCTTTCTTTCTTTTTTTCTTTTCTTTTCTTTTCTTTTTTTTGTGTTCAGAGAGGGAAAAAAAAGGGTCGAAGATAAGTGAAAGAACCACCACCGACCAGTGTTATGACTTTTTTTGTTTCTAGTGTCGATGTTTCTCAATCAAAACGCTTCATGGGAAAAATAGCTTTGCTCCGACATTGCTAGAATCTTAAAATCTTACATTTTTCTCGAAAACATTGAAGCCTTAAAACGCTTCATGTTTATCAATTGATTTGAATCAAGCCGCTAATCGATATTCGACCAATATAATTATTTGCATGAATATTTGCACGACTGGAGCTACAAAATGAACATATCATGGTATCAGATTGGTGTTTAAGAGGACGTGTTTGAAATAGAATGTATGGCATTAAGGCTCATAAAATAATCTTCGGAAGCACCAAAAAAAAAAAAAATTAGGGGTCATAAAAGGTCAACTACTTTGCCGACACCCTTTTTCTACCGAGCCTGCCTTTTAAGAAATAGAATCAAAATCCGGATCGATAAACTCAAATTTTAGGCAATGATTTTTTTTTTTTTTTTTTGCTAATTTCTCTTTTGCTTGTTACTTCCTTCGTCCCATTTTGTTTACTTTATGCTCTAAAGAATTTAACTGTTTAAGGAGACGTGCAATTAATAATGCATATTTCACTAGAATTGTCTAATGAAATTTCCAACATTCCCATTGTTCTCCATCTTTAAAAACTACTTTTAATCGCATACGAGGGTACAATTTCGGACATACCAATAAAAAAAAATGGGATAACGGGGTGCGATTTGTGTTTTAAGTTACTGAATACTATATAGTAATTGCGATTCAATAAAATGTAAGGTAAAGAAATGAAGACTATGAAGATTAGAGGTCTAATTAGTGAAAATTTTGTTAGAGACTCTCAAACTCATACTCAAGTAAAAAGGAAAAGAAAAGGGTGTGGATTGGTAAAAAAATTACTCCATCCGTCCCAAATTGCTGGTCCTTCTTTCCATTTTGGGATGTCCCAAAATATTTATCTTATTTCTAAAAACATCCATCAAAACAGGGTGACTTTCCAGTTTTACCCTTAAAAAGTACTTTTTTCATCTCAATTTGTTTGGCCATTATCTTTTATTTTATAATGGTTCTTATAATTTTGAAAACTTTGTATAATAAAACTAATTGATATTTATCAAACAAGATCCGTATTGCATATATTTTAAGTTTCATATAAAAATTTAGCCTCACAAATTGGCCACAGTAATTTTGACTGGACTTAGGGACAAAATAGAAAAAAGACAATACAAAGTTTTCACACCCCCTTAAAAACCCACTTCCCCAAAAGGGGCAAGCAAATTGGGGCTATATGTAAATTTTTTAATGCAACGTAGGTTTTGTTTTTGCGAGTAGCAGCAAAAGAATCGACGTACTATTCGAGACTCTTTTAATACATTTCTTCTTTTATAAATTCCGTCTTTTAATCTTGATGATTAACAGAAATTTCTTCGCCGTTCAAAAAGAAAAAAAAGGAAATATTAGTTTAAAAAGTCTTGATTATTCACTAGTGGTTGCCAGTGACATGGCTTGAGTTGAAATCAGAAGTAGAGTTCAATTCTACTTTCACGTGATATGTGAAGTTTCCTCGACAATTCCCTTAACCACTTTCACCAAGAAATCGAAGAATATATAAAAACATCAAGTAGTTAAACTAATTGTCAAAATTTGATCAAAATGTCAAATTTTAAAGGAAGAAATAAAGACTAATCTCAATTTTCTTTATACCCAAAAAAATCTTTTTTGTGAGGTTTCTCGATCAACTCAATATTATAGTTTTGGTACCGTAATTTCCAAGTTTGCACCTGTTTCCTCCGAGTGCAAGAGAGTGAACATTACTCTTCATTCTATTAGTTGAAATGGTGTAGGTTACACAAGAAAAATCTAATTTACAGAAAATGACTTACGGATTTTACCCGGAGAGGGGTAGGGGAGACAAGGTTACGCGCATGGGAGGGGGCCTAGCAGAGAGAAAAGTAAGGATAACAAGCGCTCCGCCCACCAAGCGACTTCTTTGCTTTGTTCCAATAGAGTCTAAGGCAAAGCTAAAGTGGTTCATATGCCTTACTTTATCTACTTGACGAAAGGGAATGCACTTTGTTTTGTTTCCAGGTTTAGGGATTGTATTCAGTCAGCGTCACTCCTTCCTTTTGATTATGTCGTGACACTTTGATTAACGGCGAACGCTTCCAAAGGCGACCCTTTCCTCGTTCCACCCGCTGACCTAATGGGATAGCAGCCTTCGAGCTTTACCAGCCCTTTATAATAAAGAATCTCGAAAAGTTATTTTCCAATATTGGCAGCCCAATCTTTTTCTCACTCTACCCAATCACCTCTTCACCTCTTGTTCATTATCTCTGCCAAATTTCAGTTTCTTTTCGTAAACCCTGAGAAAATTTTCAATGCAGAATGGGCATTGTTCTATATAGTGTCCGAGCACTCATCTCGGCTGTTCAAAAATATTTTAGTTTTTTTATACATGAAGGGCTGAAGGTATCTACTACTCTGACTTTGTACCTGCTCTCTCGTACATGTATGTGTATGTGTATGTGTATGTGTATTTCACTGAATTGTGTACACAGATTTGAGATCCGCCAATTTTGTTCCTCTCTCTCCCTCTCACATATATGGAGTACCGAGTACCTATCTTTAGTTTTTTGAGAATCATGGAGGCCAGACTTTTGATTGCTACTGTTGTTTGTTAACTACCAAACATTGGAAAATGAAAATTGAGTTTTTGACAATTTCATTTTACCTAAAAAAAATATTTTGCAAGGTAAAACATTTTACGTTAAACAAACGGAGCCTTAAATGACAAAATCTGTATTATATATCTCGCCAAATAGGATCCTTTTTTGTTGTAGTGGGTCAACCAACAGATCAAACTGATCATTATGATTAGAGCATCTCAAATTAAGATTCATATCTTCATATTTTGAAGATATGGAGATCAAATGCACTCCAACAGTGGTGGAGCCAGAATTTAGGTTGGGGTGGCATTGTTTATAAGAATCTACTTTTGTGTTGTATATTTTTAGCAAAAATATGAAGAAAATGGTAAGTGCAATGTCAGGCTTTGTCCTGTGCCTTGTTTTCTGTTAAAACTAAAATAAAGACTTGATTCAATTCTCCTGTGGTTATATTAAATGAAAGTCTTTGAGGTATTATTTTTATTATCCGAACCATTTATCTTTTTAAATGCCTATTTTTTCAACATGTGTTTGCAATATCAAGTTGTTTGGATACCAGTAGGAGCCTAATCCATTAGTGTAAAATAAAACTTTTTCCCGCCCCACCCCTTGGTTCCGCCCCTACACTCCAACCAAGCTTCATTTTGGAGCTCCAAAATAGAGATAACATTTTGGATCTCCAAATATAGCGACCCAATACAAAAAGGAGATCCATCTCCATTTCTACTTTTTCACATTTGATTCTATATATAATATTTAATGACTTTCAAAATTTTAGATCTTACATTAATAAAATTTGTACTATTAAAAAGTTAATGACAATCTCTTTAATCTAACACCCATATTAGATATTTTAGTAGAAAATTAAAAAATAATAATTTGAATTTTGAAGGAATGTTGGTAAGTTCTCGAGGGAAAGTGAGAGAATTATTATTATTTTTTTTAATATAGAGATGGCAATTGAGATTTTTGGTTGGAGTGTCAATAAATAATAATAAGCTCCAAATCAACTTTTTGAATTAAAAATAGTATTTTAAGTCTCAAAAATAGAGTTTTGGAGACTCATGGGTTGTAACTCAATTTGAAGCACCAAACAAATATCTAGGGACAAATTCTCTGGCGGAACCCAAAAGGGAGATCAAACGAATTCCCTAATATGTAAGCCCTTGAACAGAAGACTTAACCCTTGTAGTCCCCAAGGTTGTTATTTATAATTTCCCTGTTCAAAAAAGAAAAAAAATGTACAGCAAATTAGGTCAAAACTGATTTCAATACTCGCAGTCCCGTCAAAACGCGAGTTACCCGTGTCCGATGGTCCATCTGGACGTGACTCCCGTCTAGACGAGATTTCCCGAAAGCTACCTGCGAACCGAAAACAAAACTTGTGCCCGACAAATACTGCACCCTTTTTCCGAACGTCTAAATTCAAGGCAAACTCCAACATATTATTGTGATAAAGTGTGATGATTTAAAAGTGTGCTTTTTTCAAAGTAATCAACCTCTCTCTCTCTCTCTCTCTGTTTTGCAACTTGCAAGAACACTAGTTACACTGTAGTTTAATTCTACAGTGCTATTACACCAACATAAGTCATGAACAATGGGCGTTCATTCATTAAATTAAGCGCAGCCACTGTCCCTA
This sequence comes from Gaultheria prostrata, assembly GCA_036023075.1. Taxonomy (NCBI): domain Eukaryota; kingdom Viridiplantae; phylum Streptophyta; class Magnoliopsida; order Ericales; family Ericaceae; genus Gaultheria; species Gaultheria prostrata. The sequence continues at coordinate 3,195 of JAXBDA010004362.1, read as the reverse complement.
TCTGACCTTCATATCTGCTGGATGTTTATCATGTTGATTCTACGCGTCCCAGTTTATAAAATGATTACATAAATTTGCTTAGTGTTCCTATGCCTCCCATCATGATTTACGTGATAAAGCAGACAAATAAAAGTAAGATATTTTAGTCAAATAGTTTGTAAAGCAGGGGAGGTCGCCGCTGTATTTGTAAAAAACCTCAGGGGAGGTTAGTGAAATTTACCCTAAAAGTAGTTTTAAAAAATACAGAAATTAGGCATATATTGATTTCTTTTCTTTAGGTGTCACGCTTAGCTATGCATCGCACGTACAGTTTACTGGTAGTTGAAACTTATACAAATGTACAGTGAAGAAAGTCTCGTAGCACCACCCGACGGTGCTCTAGTACTAACACTAATTATTTTAATTCTTGGACCAGAAACCGTATCTTGCAAATAAAAGTTGCTTTGAAGAAAATGGAGCAATGGATGTCTTCTTGTGTTGAAAAAAGAGCAAACAAAAGGTAATGGGTTTGCTAACCGTGTCACACTTTTAAAGAACTGCATGTTTTGTATGCCTTCAGTTTTATACAGAATTAAGCATTTTATATTCGCTTGCTCTTTGCAAGGAAAGTGACAGGAAATACAAAAAAAAACCTACATGATTGAAAAATAAAACATCTTTCACACTCTCTTTTTCATGCCATCATTAGGAATGACAATGAGACAGATCGGTTCGGGTATTGGCTTTTTCATATCTGATCCCCGAACCCCAAAGGCTACCCATATGGATTTCGGGTAATCCCTGAAACCAATTGGGTAACCAAGTTGGAGATGGGAAAATTAAAAAGACCATGAAAAATTCAGATACATTGATTAAAAAAAAAACAAATGATACAAATGAAACCTTGTAATAGAACTTGATAATTTAGAATTTACTAGGTAAATCCCACGGTTCGCACTTATTAAGATCAACTTCTTCGATGGCTATTGCACTGAAGTTGCCGTTCGACGGCCCATCATGCTCCGTGTGCTTTTAATCTTAGTAATTTATTTGCAATGATTAATAAAATTCTTTTTCTTTGTTGTTCTAAGTAAAAAAAAAATGGGGTCAAGATTTGGGCAAGAGCCACCACCGGCCACCCTACGACCTGGGTTGATGTAACACAAATTATCTCACTAATATGTTATGACCTATACCCTAGATGGAGGTTATTGACTCCTTTTCTAGCGTTGATGTTTTTCTTGAAAGGGAAAGAAAACGTGGACCTCTTTTTCACACTCATTTTGTTTTTTCATTGCTCACCACTTTTCCTTGCCATACGTACGAGTCATAGTGTAAGCATTAAGAACCTGGGGCACGGGACCCTCCGGCCCCTGTACGCTTTATCGCGATTATGGTTAGTGTTTGTTAGTAAATTACGTCTAAAAATTTTCAAGACGCTTCGCAAATGGAAGGCTAATTTTATGGGTTGGCGTTTTTAAATTGGCGCGCGTAGATGAAAACTAGCTAGGGCTTTTACGGGTTTAATAGAAACACTTGATACCTTTCCAAAAATGGAAGGCTAATTGTACAAGTTGAAAGAAATAAAGATTGTATTTTTTTTTTTTTTTTGAAAAAGAGAACGTGTAAAACATTTTCACATGTTTCGCAACGTAGGTCACATAACCCTCCAATAGAACTGTAGAGAGTGTAGACACCCCCAACTTTAAGCAATACCTTGGATTGCTTTATGATAATGAAACGTTTTTCTTTTTTAAATCTTGCAAAACTAGAAAAAGGGCCACATACTATACCCGATCGGCTTATTAACCTTTTCAGTCCCCAAAGTATTGACCGCGTCTTATTTTAGTCCCCAATGTACCAATCAAGTCCCCAACCCAAACTCCGTTAACTTTTCCCGTCAAAAAGAGGGGCAACGACGTCATTTCGCCATCTTTTAAAAATTAATTATCTTTTAAAAAAAATGTTTTAAAAGAATTTTGAACTAGGAAAGTTTTGAAAAAAAGGTAATTGATATTCACACCCAATAAAAGACCAAAAAAGGGGGGGGGGGGGGGGGGATAACAATTTGGGGGGTGTGAAAATCACTCCCCTTACAAAAAAAAACATTTTTTTCAAAACTCTCAAAATTACCCCTTCATTCATTAGCTATCTCTTGGAAAATATGTTTTTTTTTTTTTCAAAATTTTCCTTTTTAAAAATGTTATTTTTGAACTTCTTTTTCCAATCTCTTAAAAAACACTGTTTTCAAAATATTTTTTTCGAAAAAGTAGTTTTTTTAAAGAAGATAATTGTTTTTTAAAAAAATTGTTCAAAATGACATCGTTGCCCCTCGTTTTGACGGAAAAGGTTAACAGAGTTTGGGTTGGGGACTTGATTGGTACAAATTTTAAATGTTGGGGACTAAATGTCTCCAATTAATACATTAGGGACTAAAATGAGACATGATCAATATTTTGGAGACCCAAAAAGTTAATAAGCCATTCATATTCCGACCAAACCTCTCTGGGTAAAAAACACTTTCAAATCTACAAGTCACTGAGTCAGTGTTGTTTGGTTATAAATATTTAAAATCAATTAGTGAGGCCTCCTTTCTATGAAGGACCCCACACTTTGCTAAAATATGGTACTCACCTTTCCCGAGTAAATTTCGACGATCCGAACCGTTCAATGTGTTTAAAACGTATTTTTAAGGGTCCACGCAAGAGATCATAAAAGAAAATGATCGGGAATGGCTTGATTGAGAAGTTTTTGATAAAAATCTTATATGCACAACTGAACAGTACACAATTTAGGAGCTGGGTCTCCTCTTTCTTTCTCTAGAGTAGAGACTATGATTTCTCATCCCATTGCCGCTGCCCCTTTCCTCCATCTTCTCCACACCAGACCTTTGCCTCTTTTACTCTCCCTCTCTTCACTTCTCTGTATTGATTCTGTTTTGAGGGTGGGGTTGCCGCCCTCCCGCCCCACCCCCCGCTTGGTTCCTTGACTGCCGCCACCGGTTTTCAGCCCACCGCCGGTCTCCCCTACCTCCACCAACACCCACCGTTTTCCACCACCACCGCCACCAACCCCCACCGATCTCCATCTCTTTTAGCCACCACCAAAACCCAGCGCTTCCACCAACCACCGCCAGCCCCCACCGATCTCCTCCTAGCCGCAACTCCTCCCACCTTTCCCCATCTTCCCTCCCCGCTTCGCACCCCCCACCCCCCC
>JAXBDA010004361.1:0-29348 GCA_036023075.1 Gaultheria prostrata | reverse complement strand
AACCAAATTTAAATTAAACAATTAATTGAATAAATAAAGTTACAAACTAATTAAAATTAAATAAATAAAATTACAAAGTAATTACTTGAGGTTATAAATATGTAATTAAATAAATAAAGTTAGAAAATAATTAAATAAATTTTTAAAAAAGAAGTTACAAAGTAATTAAAATTATAAAAAAAATTTGAAAAAAAAACCAAAAAAAAGGGGAGAGAGAGAGAGGAACGTGGGGTGAGGGTAAGGGTAGAAAAGTCAAGTGGGTGGTGAGACCAAGGGGGGGCGGTGTCAGGGGGTGATTAGCAGGGTCCGTATGAAGGTGAAAAAAAAGAAAAGATTAAATAAAGAAAAAGTGCAAAAAGTGATTCCTTAATTCTCTTCTAGTACTTGGATTTAGGGGGAGGGTACTGACAAAACACCTGTGGAGGGGAGTGCAAACGAATCCACTTGGAGTGGTGGAACCAAAATTTAGACGTAAGAGTGACGCTGTTTGATAAAAATCTAGTATAAAGTGCTTATTGTTGAAATCGATTGTCAGTACCGAATGATTTTGTACCGATATTGAACAGATAGAATGTGAGGCCACACTTTGGGGTTTCTTATAAATGATTCGGTCCGTTCATTAAAATAAAATAATTTTTCGAGTTGCCTTCAAATAAATCATTTCAATCGGAAAAATTTAAGTATTTGATCCTATCTTGCAACGTTTCAAGATCCTGAATTCCAAATGGTTTTGAAGAAAAATTGGATGATTGGATCAATCAATAATAATTATCGAACCCTGCTATAGGGACCGACCAAAACGTACCGACGGCACCGGCGACGGCCGTGTGGGTCCCTAACGGCCAATCCGATCCGTTCATCGTGCTCGGAATCAAAATCCGAGTGGGTCCTCGCGGGAATCGATGATTTTGCTCGAAATTGGGTGATTTTGGATCGAGCTCTTACAGCCTTCCGATGGCCTCAATTCCCGCGTAGACCCACTCGAATTTTGATTCCGAGCACGATGAACGGATCGGATTGGCCATTAGGGACCCACACGGCCGTCGCCGGTGCCGTCGGTACGCCGTCGGTACGGTTTTGGTCTGTACCCGTAGGATTACTCATAATTATCCAATTGAGCTGATTTTTTTATCATGCAACTCGAAAAATTATTATAAAATAAATAAATGACTTGGATCATTTATGGGAAATCTCGAAATAAACCATAATTTTGTCTGTACAGTGTACACTATCGGCACAAATCGAGTCGGTGCCCATAGTTTTTATTATTTCTTATTTGTTGTTAATTTACCACTTGCCAGGTACAGTAATTTATTCCACCGCAAATTTGGAAATGGTCCCGCAACTACAGCAATGGGAAAAAAAAGAAAAAAGAAAAAGAAAAAGAGAAGGAACTATTCTTTGTTCAAAGCGGGTTGCATGTGGGCCTTCTATTTGCCGTGTGGGGGAGATGTGGACCTTTTCAACATGTTTGGTTGGGTTTTCACAATCGGTTTTTGAAAACTTACACTTGTTCGGTTTTTCCAAATGATTTCCAAAGTCATCAGAAAAGCATCCACATGCAATACTTTGAAAATCAATTTTGAAGTCTTTTTTCAAAAAGGGTTTTCGAAAACTGGGTTTGGAAACCCATCCAAACAAGGCATTTGTTTCATCGTCCTGCGAAAATTTTGGGTGTTGGCTAAGTATAATGTGGCGGTACTAGCGTGTATTTTAGTTATTCAAAATTAATTTGAATGGTTTAGATTTTAGAGAGAAATTTAGACCGTCTAAAACTCTTTTTGACAATTAAAATATGCGCTCGAACACCACATATGCGGTACCCTATTTCCATCCAAAATTTTCTCCATCCCCTTAAATTGTGGTTAGTTGAATTGTGGGGCGGTGGGCTGCCGGTTTCCTCCACGTGTCCCCAAGGGCCCACAACCACCGACCTTAAGAGTTCTGAAAAACAAGGAAAAAAAAAGAATTGGGGGGTCACGTGAGAGGGGGCACGTGGAAAGCAGCTTCGGTTTGGAGGGCTATAAGTCGCAAGGCAGTTTCGGTCTGGGGCACGTGGAAAGTCTACTCTCACATACGAGGAGTGCACGGACACTTTGTGAGAATCACTTTTGGGTCTCATACGAACAATCCAAACCGTTTATTAAATTTAGAATAATATTTTGAGCAATCTCGGAGAAAATCAGCTAAATCCGATGATTGTAAAATTCTTAATCAGATATTATAAACTTTCATTTAGAGTTCCCTAGTGTTATACTGAACAAAAGTTAGAAGATTCGATCATGAACATAAAATCATCAGACTGAGCTAATTTTTTGCAAGAATTACTCAAAACAATATTTATTATAAATTTTAATGAATGATTTTGATTATTTTTGTGAGACACGAAAGTGAGCTCCACGAGACCTCTGTGCACGAACGTAGGCACAAAAGTTAACGGCTGAAAACTGACAGTTGGATTCAACTAACCTCATCTGTCCCACTAACGGCCAACTGCCGCAGCCACAGGGACCAATAAGAGTGAGACAAATAAACATGCGATATGAGTACGTAAAAGGTGATCGCACTCCAATTTAATAGGCCTACAACGAATTATTAATATAGGAAGGTTCTTTAGAATTTTGAAAAAAAGAACGGAATTTTTAAAGATGAGTAGGAAAAATTGTCAAAAGCATGGGTTAAAGTAGGGATGACAAGTTCCCCATATCCAATGAATACCTGTTCCGTCCCGTGCTATATGGAGGCGGGGATAACCTGGAAGTTTTTCTCAATAATAACGAGTATGGTAGGATATGATGAAAACCTGCTCGGATATGGAGCGGGTATGATTTTGTAATCTCCACCGCCGAATACCAGTACCTGCCCCATATCGTTCCCTTACCCGGTTATACATACTACAAATACTATACTATATATGTACATATAAATATGAACATACTTTTAAATCTTGAGTATAGTTGCATGTATATGTAAACAATTACTCTTTAATTAGCAAATTTTATCAATTACTACCTATCATGGACTAGTTAATATTCAATGATTATCAATCGATATTTATATTATGAGATTATATTTCTAAATATAAATACTCCCTCCGTCCCTTTTTAAGTGTGTTATCTCGTAATTCCAACTTATTTTCTCTCACATCAACTTTTACATCTACTTTCCGCAACTTACCCTTATTAATTTAATAATACCCACTAACTTTTCAAAAAGGAATCTATTTTTAAAGACAAAATAGGAAATGTACCCACTAACTTTTCAAAACACACACTTATTAAGGGACAACCCAAAATAGAAATGTCTACACTATAAAAGGGATGGAGGGAGTATCAATTGATTTTCATTCTTGAATCCTTTTTTTTTATATATATGAGTATATTCGGGGAAACCCCGATCCCCATCGGAATGTGGGTTTTTTCTTTATCTAATATAGCCATTGGGGATGGGGAAAGACCCTCCAATCGGGGATCGGATATGGAATAGGGTCCCCCGATCCATACCCTACCCGTTCCCATCCCTAGGTTAAAAATACATATTTGTCGGCGGAGGCAACATGCAAGTCTTGGAGACGAGACTTGATTTCACTCACTTTGATTTCTCACAAAGACATGTAATAGTTGACACTAAATTTCATTATTTTGACACTACAAAAAATCTCTAAGTTACGCCAATTTGCTTCATATGCATACAAGTCCAAATGGTTATCTTTTTTCGAGAGTTATATCGTGTTAGGAATTATAAAATTGTCTTCTTGATCGGCCCATATTGAATCTAAATCCTAGCTAGATTATAAAATTATAAACTCTCAATTTATAAAAAAATGTCCACTCTCTCGTCATATAGGGAGAACAAATCATGAAAATGTAGTTGTATTATTATTATTATTATTATTATTATTTGGGGTTGTGTTTTTTGTGTTTATGTAGATTTCTTGGTGATCGAATGCCATTCAATATCTCATCAGATCATATTAATCTTGAAAAACATGCACTCGACACACTAGATTGGAATTACTTTTTTCAAAGTAATCTTGAAAAAAATGCACTCGACACACTGGATTGGAATTACTTTTTTCAAAGTAAATGACTTTCTAATCAAGTATTAAACGGTATCAGATCACCACGAATTTTTGCAAAATTGAAGTGCTCGACGAAATCTACTTATGTACGATTTCAAGTAGGCTCGGTATGAACTAAAAAAAGCGGAACTGGACAGGAAGCTCCTCTCCGAGAGGAGCCAGATCCTTTTGGAAAAAACGAAGGATGGGTCAAATACGCGTGGAGCGGTTGAAGTGGCAGTTACTTGGAAAACGGTTATGTCGGTTAGTTATGAAAATGGGGGGTCGGGTCAGATGTCATATGCAGCTTCCTTGTCGGTCGGAATTGTGGGGGTGCAGGTTCCCTTGGTACGTTCGTGTCTGCCATGACCAACGAAGCCTTTAGTAGGAGAAAAATTTGGTGCTTATCGGGTATGGTCACGTGGTGTCCGATCGCATATCTCGACCATCTTAAAAGTGTTATGGACGGTTCAGATTGCAAATAGAGAAAAATGAGAGAGAAGGGGGAAGAAATCTGAGCCGATTAAAATACTTTTGGACGGCTGATATGCGTGATCGGACATCACGTGACCATACTTGGCTACTTGCATCAAATAAGTTTAGTTCATTAAGCAAAACATAAAGTGTCTTACTAAGAAAAACATCATTATGAATGGTGGTTCTATGGTATCACCCTTGGGTTCCTTTTTCTTTTTATTTGCAAAAGAAAATTTTATTATGATAAAGAATTACCATTCCTTTCGAATAATCATTTCAACAAATTAAACGCTATCTACGCTCAGGAGAAATGCTACAATATACACCTCTATTTGGGTGTGTGATACACACCCCTAAAAAATGTTACAAATAAATTACCCCTTGTGAATAAAAAGTTATGAGATGTACAAAAATATTACTATGAATCATAGAAAAAATGTAATGAATCATATTTCTGAAAAATTACAAATTTTTAATATAAAAGTTGCAAGACACTAAAAAATATTAGAATTGTCATAAAATTGCACAACATAAACTATACAATAGGTGCGTAGTTCTCGACTTTTCAAAAGTTAAACAAACAAAAAAACATTTCAAACCAAACCCTGGTGGGTTTTAGCCTGAAACGGGCTTTCGCTGGGTCGAGAAAAGGCCTGAATTCGAATTCAAACATGTTCTAAATTATGGCCCAAAGGCCTGGGTGTGAGACCACCTCAGGTGTACCAACGGGAAAATTGGGCCCAAGCACAAATTGCACCGGTCTGTTTTTTTTTTTTTTTTTTTACACCAGAAATAAATAAACGCCACTGGAATCGTTCAAAAGCCACGCCTATCATATCTGCCTCAAGAAAGAGAATGAGTTCATCCAGCGGGATAATGTGAGACACCATTTTTTCCTCTTTCTATTAAGTCTCTCAACTCCTTAGAGGAGACAAATATTTTTGGATTCATGGGGCCTGACAAGTTTGCCAGAATTATCACCATCATAACCTCGCATTGTTTAACCGTAGTTCTCCCAAAGAATAAAATATCATCAACAAAAAATAAATGGGAAAATCATTGGCCATTTTGAGACACTTTAAGACCAAACCATTTCTCGTGAATATTTTTCTGGTTAATGATGGTGGAGAGGCGTTCCATATATAAAGGACAAAAAGATAGGGCGAAAGAGGGTCGCCCTGTCTGAAGCCTCTCATAAGGGTAAAGGATGGAAGAGGTTCACCATTCCTGAGTCGTAAAAATCACAATTAATAGATTCTTTTAGCAAATACATCTTTTGGTGGCACAAAAATGACAAACCAAAGGCGGGTTCGTAAAATCTCCAAAACCATCTAAGTAGATTGATTTGTATCGAAAGATGAGATGAGTTTAATCTAGTGATTCAATTTGAAATTGTGCCAAAACGACACTAAACCAATGCAAAAACATTGCTATTTCTATTCTTTTGACATTGTATTAAGATAAAATTAACTCTGGCAAAGTCATTTTGACAGCAACAGTTGAACTTGCAGGCAAATGTGCAAATTCACAGCGTATAACCATTTTTACTTCTCTTTGATTTTCCTTTTCCTTAACAAATCCAAACTCCAATCACAATGTGAATCTCAACACATTGGTTAGCAATAAACTCTCAAAGAACTTCACTGCAACCTTTCTGTTCACATCTATTTCATATCCCAATCTCCTATGACAAATCTTGTGTTGTGGAGTTCTGAACCACAGTATGCATATGTTTTGCTTTTATTATTCACAGCTAGCTAAGTATATCCTCTGAGCCTCTTAGTGACCCAAGATTTCATTCACCCACTTCCAAATTCCTGAGAATTTCTCCATCTGCAATTTCATACTTGCGCTCGCTCGAGCCTCTGCTTGAGCTGGGGTTTCTTGCTCCACAGTTCCTTTTCCTAACCAGAAAAGGGGATAAGGGAAAATAGATTATTAGAAACTAGAACGAAGTAATTTTTTTTTGAAGAAACTCATCGTGCTTTCCTGTTTTTTCTTTGTTTCCAGGAAATGAAAAGTTTGATGAACTCATCATTGCCATGCTAGTCTCATTTTCGTGCTAAAATATTGCCCACAAAATAAAAAAATAAAAAAAAATTCAACGGTGTCTAGAAAAGAGGATTGGGTTGTGCTCACAAAATTGTCTCCCTTAGTTTCCAGAAACACGTGGTCAACCAAGTTTTCTGCGTTTTTCAGAAGACGAAAACATCAAAGGGGAAGTAGTTTTTCGTTCCCTCTTGTTTAGCTAATTAAGGAAAAGTAGAAAAAATGTTTTCTTGGCCTTGAAAGTTGGTATTTAATATCGATAACTACGTTGCCCCTTCATTTCATTCGCTCAGACAAATCCAAAATTCAAACATATTCTTGACTAACTAGAAATTGAATGAGGAATTAAAGAGTCATTGTTTTTATCATTGAAGAACGAAAGAATTATTACCAACGTTTTCTTCTTGTTTCTGCTGCTTGTTAAAGGCCTTGGCTGCCATGAAAACATTTTTAGGCCTTTCCCAGCCTTGTCCAAATATGCCATGCCCTTCTTTTGGTTGAGGCCTAATCAGAAGCTCAAGCACTTGCAACTCCTCTCTCTCCACCCAATGGATGCAGTTCACTGGACACGAATCAACTGATACCTGCAAATTGTTGCAACTTGCAAGTCATCTATGCAGTTCACAGGACATGAATCAACTTCCATTCGGTATGTTTTTTCATGACACACGTGTTTTACCTCTATCTTTCTATCATCATCCCCATACTGAACTTTGACTCGGGCGCATCCAAGAGCTTCATCCATCATGAAGGTGTTACTCGCATTGTGGACACATTCTCTGCATCCTGCATCCATTCCAAACTATATGGAAACTCATTGAAAGGATTAATTTTCTAAAGCAAATCCCTTCATTTTTCATTTCCTTTACACAACTTTCATGATCCAAACACACAGAAATTTCACTATGTATCACAATTTGGACTGTGTTTAGGTCATGGATTTACAAATATATACCGTAAAGGACATAGTACTAAGAATCTAAATACTCAGAAAACAAAGCCATACTGAATGCCATTTTATGGGAAGCTATTTTATGCAAGATCACTTAGAAAATCCGGATTTGGAGAAAAATGTGTTCATATAATTCTAATTCTAAAAATAAATCTGCCCAATAATAAAGAAGTGCAACAATGCCTGCAACTTTCAGGTTCGAGATGATGACCTATGCAAGCATTTTCATCAACAAATAGAGCTTGGGGTCTCAAGGGGCCATTCCAAGAGCTGTAACCCAAGTCAGGGATATTCCTCCCAAAGCTAATTCTGAGTTGGCCAATAGAAGCATCATACTCTCTTCTGAGATCCTCCCTCATCAAAACCTTATAGGCTTCATTCAGCATCAGAGTGTGCTCATGACCCTGAAAGTCGTTGGTAAATGACAACAAAGTCGATTAGGGAGAGAGAGATTACATGCTATGAAGCACTATGCTTCAAGAAGGGACTGATATTCATATTGTATCGAAGTTAAATGCTGGTACTTCTCGGGATGCTCACAGATACCAATTATGCAGTACTTTTCAAGTGTATCTATAATCAGAAAACTCATTTACTACATCTTGTATCAGATTTTTGAATACTCTATGTCACGTATCCGAGTTTTTCATTAAAGCAAGTGTCATATCTCTATACGTGCAACTCCCGAGAGATCAGAGCCAATTCTAATATTCTTTTGTACATTCTTCTGTGTAATTTTTTTGTACAGAATAGCAGTATCTCAATGCTTATATTGGCCTGTTTGATTGCAGCATAGGAGGATTGAGATTAAGGGGCTGGAGAACATAAGAGCTCACGTGTTGCTCGAATATTCTCAGTCCGGGGGTATGGGGCTACTCCAAAATAAAGACCGGATTGGACAAGGGTGGATCAATACCATGGAGAGGGCCGTATTAGCTAGTTTCCCTCTCCGAATCACCTCCCTCATCCAACGGTAAAAACAACCGTCATCTTGTTATCCCTAATTTATCTCAATAAAATCATAGACAGTGTAACTTATCATATATAAATTCACATAATGTCAACCATTAATCTTTGAACACCATATGTCACCTTTATGCCGGTCCTTCCGAAAAATAATCCGACAATCAAACGTACCCTATTCGTGTATTCCGTAAGCTAAAAAACTGGGGAAAAAAAATCCAACAAATGAATATGTATAATCCAACAATCAAACGTGCCCTATCCGTATGTCACCATATGTCACCTTATCCCCGTCCTTCCTGAAAATAATCCAACAATCAAACGTGCCCTATCCGTTTTCCTTCAGCTTAAAAAGAATAAAAAAAGAAAACAATCAAAAGAAAAGAAAAGAAAGGACCTTTTGGCCTGCAATATCTGGGTGATACTTCTTTTGCAACTTTCTGTAAGCTTCTTTGATTTCTTTGTTAGTTGAATCCACAGAAACTCCAAGCAATTTGTAATAGTTCTTCTCTGTCCTCAATCTTTCCTCAACCTTCTTGCAACATCTGATTCCACTAAATCTCTGCCTCCACACCCTTTTGCACCATCCAATCAAATTTAACAGATAGATATAGAGATAGATACAAATGAATAGAGAGAGGAAGTTGTGAAATTACCTGGAAGTGGGATTTGGGGGATGGAAATGGTGGTGCTGAAAATGGGTTGGAGCTGTAATCCGGTGAATTGAGACACCAGAGACCAACATTTCTTTTTTTTTTTTTTTGCTTTGATTGTTTGACAGGTGCTCTTATAATTGAAGAAATTTTGATCTTCACTTTGGAGGAAGATTGAAATGAATCTTTGATATTTTCTTTTGGTGGATTATGAAGTTTAGATATTTTAAGATATTTCCCCACTAGTTTTGTTGGCTTCGGTGAAATCTACTTTCTCCTGTGGTCCATTGGCCAGTCACAACTTGCCATACAATGCTTCAATGCCAGCATGGCCAAAAAAAACCACAAAACCTATTTTTCATATTTGTTGAGAAATGCTACTTTTGCTTCCACAAAAGAAATTACTTACCCAAAAAACAAAAAACTTACGTATTATGTGCATATCCCGATATAAATGTGTCTGAAACTGATGGATGCATGTAAGTACCTCAGTATGTCACTATGTTGTAGAGTTAGATGTGCATAGGACGAATTTGAGTGCATTTGTATTCAAACTTGTTAAAATAATAAAAAAGATTTCTTTCCCGGTATTAGTTAATCCCCCACATGGGATAGTATACGGATAAATAGTGCACACTTGTCTAGTCCTGTTGTTAATCCCAAGTGAATCAAACACGGAACTAAAGAATATTAAGAAACATGTGGGCACTTGTGTTTCCCAAATCCTAATCTCATCCTCTTTGGTCATGCAATCAAACATGCCCTAAGAGACGTGATTTGATTGAGCAAAATAGCTAATTGTTCAAGTAAAGTTTGTTTAAAAGACAAGTCGATCTGATACAAGTTACTATAATCGAGTCAATCACGACTCACGAGCCCATCACAAATCAAATTAACCAAATTCTAACTTGTTCAAGTTTAGTTTGAATTGATTATCATATTTTTGTTCCTTTAAATTTCATATATTGTTTCATCAGCTGGTTTATTTGAAGGAGTTAAAGTGTTAAACATTGCCAAAATGCCGAACCATAATTTAAATTTTTCCGGTTCATAAAGACTTTCTTTGTTAGTTGTCTTCTTCAATCTTCACTATTGGGCTATTTCGACTGTGTTGGTTTAATTTTTTTAGCTTAGTTGTTGTGCACTTTCCTTTGTTTGTATTTTCGGATTATAGTAATCCCTTTTCCCTCCTTGTTTGTTTGTACCACTAAAAAAACAGCCAGTTTTTTGCAAAATGTAAGACAGGTCATTCTCTCACAATATATTAACTAAAAAAGTCAAAAAGTCAAAAAGCCAACAAAGAACAAAAAAAAAGCCCCAGTAGAAGGTAAGCTAATTGCAAGTGGTGGCTAGCTCATGCGGTAGAGCTCTTGAATGCCCTACACTGCATCTCGGAATCGAGTCGCACTCTCCCTCCTCATGTAATAACGTAGGAATGACGAATGACAAAAAAAAAAAAAAAAAGGTTTAATTAATCAGCATTTGCAATTATACCCATTCTCCAGAAAAAGAAAAAAGAAAAAAATGAAGAAGAAGAGGAACTCGCAGAGATGGGCTCCAGCCGTCATGGGCTCGACTATCTTGCCTCACATCCAATAAAATTCTGCAATAGGACATGATTTCTACACTCATTTTATTTTATTTTATTTTTAACAATTGCATCTTTTTTTGTCATAGTGCACTTTTATATGCAATTTTTTCACCGAAAGACAAAAAAGTGGGTGGAATTATAAAAAAAGATGTGAAAATCAATTCCCTATTTGTAAAATGTCTTCTTCCATCCATTCAGGTTTCCATCTACCATCTTTTCCCATTATAATCAGCATTTGCATTCTCCCATTTTCCCTTGTGAGTTTCCAAAGAACTAGCACACAAAAAGAATCCAAAATAGCAGAACACAAAACAAGTCATCTAGAAGAAAGCAAAAAGAGAAAGCATTCGCCAACTTTTACCAGAACTAGGAAGGAAGAAGGCTATTCTTTTTTTTTTTTTTTGATCTGAGGAAGAAAGCTGGAGTATTCAACAAGCTCAAACTAAACCCAAAAACAAGAAAAACATCAAATGAGTTTACAACTGATCCCATTTTGTAGACACAAAAGCGGTCCAACATGACACGTGGATTTCAAGTTTACTCGACCATCATTGGTTCATAATCTCTATTTTCTAGTTTAGACGGTGTTTACTAGATTTTTTAGACCTATCCACACCTGTTATTTCTATCCGTAGCTCGTGAGAAACTTGAATTGAAAAATATGTTTGCTAACTTAAATCAGTTGGGGAAAGATCTGGATGCATAAGAATAGACAGGGTCATTAAACTAATGGAATTAAAGGATCTACCTATAACCGTCTGATGCTAACAATAGGTTCAGGAGAAACTTCATTGTCTAGAACTACAATAAACAGGGTTCAGCATGAGGAGCCTCTAGCTGTAAAGGAGGAAGCAGTCACTATTTCACAGACGTATGCAAGGAAAAGCAATGGAGAAGACCAGAGTTCAGACGTGAATTCAGGATAAAGTTGAATGGGATTGAATGCTTGGATATAGGAAAGCCATTTACCCAGGAAGAAATTACTGAAGCGGTAAATGATTGCTGCAGTTTCATGGCACCAGGGTTTCAACTCTACCTTCGTTAAGAAGGCTTGGAAGTTTTCGAAGCAGGACTTCATGGATTTCTTGCAGGAATTTCATGATAATGGCAAGTTGGTGAAGAGTTTCAATTCATCGATAACGAAAATGGAGGACCCATATCAACTTTCAAGGAGTTCAGACCAATGAGTATGGTTAACTGTGGCTACAAAGTTCTATCCAAAGTCCTAGCAAATAGATTCAAAAGGTTTTACCATCACTATAGGTGAATCACAAGCTGCCTTTATAGGTGGGAACTGGGAAACATATTCTGGATGGTGTTATTGCAGATAATGAAACGATTGAGAACGATAACTAGAAGCAGGGTGGCAGTAAGGACTAATGTTTAAAGTTGATTCTACAAAAGCCTATGACTGCGTTAACTAGGTTTTTTTTTTTTTTTTTTTTTGCTGAAGATGATGGAACAAAGGAGTTTGCAATGCAAAAAAGGGATAAGGAAGGCGATCCTCTGTCTCATTTATTATTTAGTAATGTGGTTGAGGCCCAAGGGTCTTAGTATATTGTTTGAAAGAGCTAAAGAGTTCGGATTTATTAAAGGTGTTGCAATTTAGGACAAGGGCCCAACCATTTACCATCTGCAATTCACCGATGATGGTGTAATTTCTGCAACAGTCACAACACAGGTTCCTACTGTGAAAAGGATCCTGAGGTGCTTTCAACTATTATCTGGTCTTAAGGTGAATATTCGCAAGAGTCTGTTTTGTGGTGTTGGTATTAATGAGGATCAAATGAGAGTGTATGGTAACATCCTAGGGTGCAAGGTGGAATCCCTTCCAATAAAGTATCTGGGATTGCCTTTGGGATCTAACCCAAGAAGAATTTTTACTTGGAGGCCTGTCATTGTGAGGGTGAAGAAGAAGTTATCATGCTGGAAGAAAAGATTTCTATTGATTGGGGGACGACTTCAATGGATTAAATCAACTCTGAGAACCCTCAGATAAAAAAAAAAGAGAAAAAAACTCTTGAGTACCCTACCTTCACACTATCCATTTTTAAGATGCCTTCTACAGTTGCAACTAAATTAGAACTAATCCAACTCCAGTTTCTATGTGGGGACAGTGCAGAGAAGAGGAAGATGCATCTTGTTAAATGGGAGCCATGAGATAAGATCTCAAAAGCAAAGAGATTTGGTGGCAAGGGGTTTAAAAAGCTACATATTCAGAACGCTGCACTATTAGCCAAATGGCGGGGGAGATTCGGCCATGGAAAAAGTTCACATTGGGTGAAGGTGATCTCTGAGAAGTATGAAAAAAATTCACTTTGGGTGTCTCACCATCTATAAAAGACTATGGCTATTGGGTGGAGACTCGAGAGACAAAGCAGAGAAAGTATAGGGAACGGTAATATCTATACAAAGTTGCATGTAAGAGAGCATTGTGAGAGAAAAGATATAAAGCGGGTATACTTTGAAGCTCCATCCATAATGGAAAAGAGGACTAGCAAAAACTAAAGAGTTTGCACAGTCTTTAGCCATGAGAATAGTACTAATCAAGATTGAATTGTTCAGGTGAACAGACCAAGTTATTCCTGCCCTTTTCAAATACTACGAGGGGACGGCCATGAGCTCAAAACATGCCTTGGCTGCCAAAGTTAGATACAAGCCTCCAGCAGTTTTCTCGTCAGCATCAGCGACCTAGTTTTGGAAGTCATTACAAGTCAGTCATACCTTCACAACATTCAGAACATATAAGGAAATAAAAGATGAGATTTGCATACAATATATTTACCAAGAGAAAAGGAACTACTGGAAAGCCTACTTTCAGAAACAAACTGAGTTATGCTTTCTCTTTGGGGTTTGCAGTGAGCTCTCACCAACACAACACGAAGAACATAGTCAAACTTCAGATTTTCAAAATACAACGAATCATATTGTTTCTATTTGTATTCCAGGAAAAAACAGTTCAGCTTTGCTGGTCTTAAAAACCTTGTACTTGGACATGCCGCCCACAACCAAGACAGAGGCTTGTTTAAAAGTGGACGAAACAATTATACTGATTAGAATTTATCTATAATAGAAAGGCAGATGATACTGACAAGAAGTCAATTGATAAGAATCTAACCTTAAACAGAACATTATCATTCAAGGGCTTCATATCCTTAGTCATCCATCTCCAAAATACCAATAATATCCTCCTCCTTTAGTATGAGATGGTTTGATCCATTGAACTCCACTTCAGTCCCTGTATACTTTGAATGCACAACTTGGGTACCAGTCTCCACAAGTCAAATGAGTCAGTGCACTGCAATGTATGAGCAAAACCTAGCACACCTTCAATTTCTGGTTAAAATTTTAATAAGTCGAAAGTTAGAGTTGCATGCCAGTGTGTTTGGGTCACGACATACCAGGCACGGACGCACTATCTACGCATCATACTGTAACCTGAGCGCATTGAAACTATCTACGACAAGATGTTAACTTGCAATGACCGAGGTGTTCTCGTTACAAGCTAATGAGAAATCATATAACAATTTCACATTTAGCCCAACTTTTAGGGACTAAAAACTAACCCACAATATAAACCACGCAAACAAGCACCATACACTGGAAAGAGCGGCGCATGACTACTAAATGAACTAGGAGATTTTGAGAGGGAATGGCACACAGAAATACCCGTGCATTAAATGTATATCGCTGTGTTTGTAGCTGTGTTCCGGAGCTAATTCGCACAATCAACCAAATTGGATATTACAAAAGAATTCAGACACAGGTCAAGTGGGTAACCTCTACTTGAATAGCCTTGCATCTCCATCAGAGTGATTTAAGGGTTTGCATGGTCTTTTCCCCACCAGCTTTGAGACGAGATATAATATTTGCTGCTGAATGTGCAATAGCATCAGGTTTTGCTTTTCTTAAGTCTTGAACTTCAACTGACTGCAGGATAGTTGAAGACATACTTTAACTTAGTTCTTCCTTATCACTTATAAGCCATGATTGAATGTTGGATCTCTATGCTTTGAACACAGAATTCTCCAGCCGTTTTACCTTATTTTTTTACTACGTGATTAGGCAATTTTAAATTAAAAGCTAGAGTGTTTGGTAGCACACACTTTTTTCAGCACACATGCAACCAAAAGAAAAAAAAGGAAAAAAAGAGCCACTGTCCAGGCAAAAGAATCTGGTATAATGTACAGTACCATTCCAAGAAGCAGGACATCATGCGCATATTCTCAAGACAAATGATCAATTATAAGCCAACTTTACCATGACCACATCCACCACAACAGCAGAGTATCCAGAACAAGACTTCATAGCCACGTTTCTTCATATACGCAACAAAATGGTAAATTTTTTCCCTTTCTATCCATAAGTATCTATCTGCCTATCTCTGATTCTCAAGCCAACTTGCTGATAGAACAACAGAAAACCACCCCAAACTATGGTGAAAGATTTCCATACCATACGTTGTCACTTGTCAAGTCACCTATACGTTGTCACTTGTGCAAGATTCCACTAGATGACAAACAGACGCCATATAACAGATGTCTGGTTGGCCAAAACAAGTGCACAAACTACCTTTCGATCATGAATTACTGGTAAAGGGTAGAATGACATTCAGTCCAGGGAGAAGGTTTAATTTATGACACCGACAAAACATGTGTTCCTCATCACTGAGGTGAGAAACCTTTTGAGGCTTTGACAAAATTTCAAACTTTCAAAGAGTATTGGGACAGCTAGTTCAAGGCATGTCTAGCATGATAAACGGAAAAAAAAGGAAGTGCCAGACTGAAGATAAGAAATTACTCAACTTTAAGACAGATGTAAGAAAACCTACAAAAATACCTGATGTCCATGTGATGAAATCAACTGAATCTTAATCATCTCTAGCTTGTCGAATGAAGTACCATATCACCTCTCCTGTTTTACAAAATTGAACTATTAAGAACAAAAGCTGACATGAAAATGGAAGAACTAACAAAATGAAACTTTGAACCAATTCGTTCAGTTAGAGATCAGCAGTGGCTCGTGCTCGTGACCACTCTCAGCCCACCACGGCTTGAATCCAACACGATCAACGCCGACAACCTCGTTTCCGTTCAATTTTGCAGACATTTTTCAATCTCGCAATTGGACTCAATTCCGTTCAAAGCCGATTTCTGAATTTTCAAGCCAAAATTTGATTGTGGTGAGGATGATGATGATGCAGCGAGTTCTTCAAAAAGGTGCTCAAACTCGATGTCCCTCTCGCAATTCCGTTCAAAGCCGGAATTCTGATTTTGATCGGGTTAGGTACACGGTAAAAGGGAAACACGAGATTATTTGAAACCGGTTATTATGGTTTTTATTCAGTGTAGCCAAACCTATTTTAAGAAACATAAATTTATTAAGATCAAACACTAATTAATTTTTAATTATAATGAAATTTTTACATGATTTGTATTTTACTACGTCCTATAATATGAATAGCTCATATCGTTAAAATATCACCGATATAGATAGAAAATGTACATTAAGATCCCTAAGAGGAGGTGATATGGAATGAGATATTATTCAATGTATCTGAATTCATTTTAAGAAATAGAAATTTATTTAGATTAAGTACTAGTATGCACTTTATTTGCGAGATATTTGTACATCATATGTGTTATAATAATTTCTACGAGAAGAATGTCTCGGATCATTAAATAACGGTTGATATAGGTATAAATTGTCCTTGTAGAATCCAAGAGTTCTTAGAAATAAAATGACGTCGTTTTGGGGGTCATGACATAGGTTGAACCTATGTCATGACGTGGAACATTTTTCGTACTGGATCATGGCTAATTTCAGCGTCAGTCACCTTCTTCTATTCATCACAGTTGCGAGACCAATCAATGGAAAATCCCAAATCTGCGGCCTTCTCATTTTCGATCAAGAACCATTAAAGCAACTCTTGCACACGAACTTCTGTTCTTGATCCTCCTCCATTCTGGATTAATCAAAAAACTAGGTATGCCATGAACTCACCTCCCCAAATCTGCAACTCCATTTGTCCTCTGATAGTCAGTTTTGTTTGGGATCGATGGCTATAGCGACTTGAATCTCGATTCTAAAGTTGATATTTATTATATTACTGCACAACAAGAATTGAGAGACTACACCTTCCTAATTTTTGCTGCTTTTTCTTGTTCCCATTTCACTGATGTTTTTGCAAAAGGTCCTTTAGGTTAGTTGTTTATTATTAGGTCATTAAGTGTTTACGTCCATTACCCAACTTTCATTGACGTTCTAGTATTATATGGGTTGAATAATTGGCGTTCTAGTTCTAGTATTACGGTTGTCATTTTCGACCATTGTACCTCATATTATGGCCCTTCATTGTATCGGTCTCCATTACTATTAATGAAAATACTGCTTCTTATCCAAAAAGCTTATAATTGGAAAGAGTGTTGGTGATTTCAATGAGGGGCTTGATATTTCTTTGACTTGGAACCAATATAGAGCTAATGGAAATCTTCGTTTTGATATGTGCAAGAGTCTCTTTTCTTCTGAAATCCCATAAGTCCACATCGAATGAATTTGCAGGTGACAAACCTTAGAACACGAGACTGGCGAAATCGAAGTCTTGACTACGTGGTCCTGGTGTAGATTAAACTAGAAAATGTTTTCTCAGTGCTGGTTTGTGAAAAACAATAGGCAACGCTTTAGAATATATTTCATGTTTGAAATGGCAGTAAAACTGGATAGTGGTGCGAAGTAAAATATTGTTACACTGCTCGCCGAATGACCTTTCATCGATACGTATGCGACAAGAATTTTTTCTTGTGGAAATCTTTTAAGTTAGTTTATGATGGATAGGTTAAATAGGGTACAATTGGAGAACATACATAAACAGATGAATAGGCAAACTAGATACTATCCATTTCCATACTTTAAAATTCGCAAACTGTGAAGGCCGGGTTGATTTTCACAATGTATTCAGTGCTTTTGTACACCCAACCATGAAGGTAGTTACTAAATCTGCTTCTGCCACACAACTCAATTTACAGATGAATCACGCCTTGGAAATTTTCATTTTGGCCTTACGTCAATTTGGTTCTCTAAACTAGAATCAAATCATGATTCATGCCTTGCCATCAACTCATTATTCGACGTCATATCTACATCTTGTCTTGGCTTCTCTATTTTTGGTTGCTGGTTACTCGGCCTTTGTTCCTTTACTAATTTGAAGTTCTGTAGATTCTTTAATAGAGGATTTTTTCTTTTTCCCGAAGTTTTGTAGGTACCTTTTTCTTGTTTTATTTCTCTACAATAGGATTGCATATCATTTAATTCTTTTTTGATGAGTTTAATTGGTTTTCACTGGTATATCATGCAAGTTGGAGTTCTGAAATGTCACTGTATTGTGCTCCTTCAGTTTAGACTCCATGTTGGTGAATACCAACAGAGAAACTTTCCTTGAAGAGATTTGGTGGTTCTTTATATTACTTTTCCATGGTGCTTCTCCTAAGTATAATTTTTACGTCGTAGTAATGCCTGGATTGCAAACCCCTTTTTTCTTCCCACAATGATCATTGGAAGAAAACTTCAATTGAAGGGGTACATTCCCTTTATCAATTCAAACAAAAGAGACCCATTCGTCACATTAACAAGCAGATGAAGAAACCTCTTAAATCAGTTGATAAAGAAGCTTTGGATCAAAATGTTTATGCAAGGGATATCATTAGAAATATATCAAACATTTTAAGGTCTTCATCCTGGGATTCTGCTCGGGAACAACTAAAGAGCCTATCTGTAAGATGGGATTCTTACATGGTCAATCAAGTTCTCAAAAACCATCCGCCCTTGGAAAAGGCGTGGTTGTTTTTCAATTGGGTGTCTGGGCTAAAAGGTTTTAAGCATGACCACTTTACTTACACAACAATGCTGGATATTTTTGGAGAAGCTAGGAGGATTTCATTGATGCTCTACGTCTTTCAACAGATGCAAGAGAAAGGGATCAAGATTGATAACTTATACTTCACTTATGCATTGGCTTTCAAAAGATAGGGATGTCGATGGAGCAATCAAGGTGTGGGAGGATATGAAGACTAATTGTCATCCAATAGTTGTTTCTTTAACTGCTTCTATGAAGGTTTTATTTGATCACAACAGAGTGAAGGATGCTACTGATGTCTACAAAGAGATGCTGCAATCTGGTTGTTCTCCTAATTGCTTCACATACAGTCTTAATGGAGGCATCTTGCTGGTTCTGGTGAGAGCATGCCTTTTATACTCTTACGATTCTTGGCCTTGAATTTGCTGCTCGTCTGTGTGAGTTTGGTTGTATGAGATGGCTCGATTATCATAATCTAGATAATCCGTCCATTTTCTTTTTTTAAACCATGCATTCCTCATCAAAGATGTTACCGTGGAAAAGGCATCAAGGGGATGCCACTAATGTAAACAAAAAGGTCTGTACATAAGGGTAAAAACCTATCTGAGGAAAACCTCTTTGTAAGCTACTGTACTCCACTCAAATTCCAAAAATGTCTAGCATGTCAAGAAATTGGTGAAGGGTTGGATTGCACTCACTCTATATAAACTACAAAGGAAAAGACTCTTAAGGAAATTAGTCTTATTGTCTTATAGTCATCTTATTTGCACATTTCATAAGACCAGTCGTCTTCAACTCAAATACTTGACGTGCTCCTGTATGATTTACACTCTCTACCCATTCTTTTCTTCTATGTGGGTTAATTTCTGTTCCTTACTAGGATCCTACAATCGATCCTTTTCAATTGGTTTTCTGGTATTTGTATTTCGTTGTAGCTTGTATCTTTGGATTTTTATATGCATCTTTACCCAATCCCTAATTCTTGTACTTTGGAATCCAATTGTCTACCATTTTAGGTTCTCTGTCAAACCTTTGTCTCATTATGAAATATGAATGGGGAAAATGTTGAAGTAGACACATACTGACTTCAGGCCTTTCGGATTGCTTCTGTCATATTTTTTCTTTTATCCTTCATTTCCTATTGAGGTGAATCCGTCATAATGGCATGAGTCTATTGTTTCCAGTATCCCTTTATTATTTGCTTCTTATCTTGAGATCTCTTGAGCTTCTAGGTTCCATTGCTATACCTTGATACCCCATACATGAGACAAGTTTTGATTTATTATGATACTTCAGACATTTGAGTTTGTTGTTGTTTATAATGAAAGATAGGACTACAAATCAAGTCATTTGTGCAAATATGCAGACTATAGAGGAAGATATCTGTTTGAGCCCATACCTGGTGCGCTAGTCGGGGGGGGGGGGGGGGGGGCGTCGCCTAGGGCCTAGGTGCTGACTAATTGGCTGCCTAGGAAGATTTTAAGCTAGGCGTTGGTCCCCTGCCTAGCGCCTAGGTGCTTATAGGCCAACTTTTAGTAGAACAGAGCCTGCCTTCTCTGGGGAAAGCAGGCACCGCATCTACCCTGTTTAGTATGACTTTGTAACGTGTAATGGAGACGGAAAAATGTGTACATAGCAAAGAGTGATTCAGATTCTAGTCAAGGGCGCCAAATAAATTGAGGAAGGAAAATGAACACTTTTTGTGGTTGTAATCATCTCCTGTTTTAAGTGGCACAAAAAGATTTATGTCGTGTACTGTAGGTAGTTGGGTTAGGACTACCATTTTCAACACAATTGGATACCATGGGACTTCCTTAGGATTGATAGTCTCCCTCAGATTGTTAAGCCACACTCCACAAAGCTTAGGAACATTCCCACTGAACCAGCCAGTGAATCATCATCTTAGGATATAGATGATACATATGGGTGTTATATCGATTCATCTTGGATATAATATATGGGTGTTATATTGTCACATATTTGTATCTAAGTATACTATCTCCAATTGTCAATGTTGAGTCATGGATGGTGTACCTCTTTAGCATGAACTTATATTTTCAGATGCCCTCGTTCTACCCATGCTGCTTTTTTGAGGATGTCATGTTCTTTCAGCAAATAGGCACAACGCCACCTGCACTTTACTGCACTCTGCTGCTTCCATTGCATTTTTTAGGCTATTTGACTAAATAATCAGCTCTTTTGCAATGAATCCAGGACAATACGAAGAAGTTATTGAGATTTTTAACAAAATGCAGGAAGCTGGGGTTTAACCTGATAAAGCCACATGCAATATTCTGGTGGAGAAATGTTGCAAAACCAGCGAAGCATGGCCAATAACTTATATTCTTCACTGTATGAAAGAAAAACTCCCTTGTGCGCTGTTGCCCTGTTTATATGGAAGCTCTTGAAACTTTAAAAATGGCAGGGGAGAGTGATAGAATAAGTTTATCCAAAAACTATTGCAAGTATCACCGAAATTCAGATACATGACATCACAGTATCCAAAAGCTATAATGCTATATGGTACTTCAAGAAAAGAGAATTAATGTTTTAACCATAGGTACAATTAGGAAGTACCAAATAATACTTATTCGCGAGTATCCAAAGATTTTACGGATCACATGTGCATGTATATGGACATATAATTATTAATGATCAAAACAAAGTCATTTCTATTTGAAAAACATGCTGAAGAAACTTATCCTTGCTTTCCAATCCTTCCTTCATGATTAAATTGATTAGTAGTGACAAGGCAGAAGGCTCTTGACATAGGTTACCCATCTAAATTCATTCGGAATCCCACCAACCAAAATGTCCCTCAGAATTCCTGTTTGGGGATTGTAAACAACTAATTTATATGCAGAAACCCCTTCCCTCTTTATCTCCGTTATCAACACAAATTCGTTTTATATATAGGGGTACGATCTTCCTCTCCCACCTAAGACACTTCTTAGCTGGCATATTTGACTACTTGCTTTTTTGTTTTCTTTGGCTGTATTTGGATCAATGATTTAGCCTTAATGCAAGTAAAAGGAAAATCTAGCTGAAAAGTTGAGGGATCTGTTGGCTCCAAATACAGCCATAATTCATTTTCGTTTTTAACAAACAAATCCTTCTGATGCTTACAAATCCTTCTGATGCTTTCTGCACTGTGTCAATAGGCGCTGATTCGATTGTAGTTTTAACATCTATAGACTCTTTTGGTCTTTACTGTGAGATTCTTGTGAAACCAAAAGGCCCATTTAGTTTGTATTGGCATTTTTGGAGCGCACTGCATATACAATGTACTCCTATACTCTAATGAGTGGTTCTTAACACGATTATGAATGTCAGCCTCTTTGAACATTTTGTCAACTTATATCACTCCCTCTGTCTCTGTAGGTCTTCGTAGTTCAGGAAGCCAACTTTATGCATCTTTCACCGCAGATGGAAAGCATATTGCATCCACTTCTGAAGATTCTAACGTATACATTTGGAACTGCAATTGTCATGAAGATTTTTCTCCTTCCCAACAAAAGGTTATAAGATCATGGGAGCGGTTCTCCACCAATGCATTGGTCACCATCCCTTGGTCTGGCTTGAAAAAATCGGGTGATTCTGAAAACACATGTAAAGTTCCCTTGCCTTTCTCTTCACCGTCTTATTTCTCTCTGGGGCAAGAGTTCATACTGGAATCTTTCCCCAAAGCTTCGGCAACTTGGCCCCAAGGAGAAGCTGCTTAGGTCAAGCTCACGGGCTGTGGCATCCGCAATGCATAAATCTCAGTACAATTTTCTGAGAAATTGCCAGTGCGCATCAAGTTCTCATGCGTGGGATTTGGTTATTGTAACTGCTGGTTGGGATGGACGGATCAGGTCATTCCATAATTACGGCTTACCAGTGGCTACTTGAAATTGTAGTTTTGCTGAAGAATTGGCGATATTCGCTCTGGGTAAGCACTTGACTATTAGAAGTACCTGCTCTTGGTTTAAATATGAATTTGCGATGGGCTGGCTCATGTGCAATGTGGGGTGATGTTCTGTGGGGGTGTTTGGATGAATTAAAAGAATGAAAAAATTAACTTCGCAAGTTCTTGGCTTTTTTTTTTTTTTTTCTCTGCCCTCCAGATAGCATCCATAAATTTAGGAGCCAATCAGAGCCTTTAGTGAATGGGTTTTTTCGCAAATAAATCCTAGGGTGCGTATTATGATACAGGTTGAAGTTGGTTGATCTGCAACCAGAATGGCCGGTTTAATTTTAGATTTCTCTAATTTGGCCGGAGAAGTTGATGTCTGCTGATCCAGAGAGTATAGTTGGAGGCATGTGTGAAGAGGGCCAATTTGGTGGATCCATATCTTGCATGAAAGAGGTGGTTGTGGGACCTAATTTACTTATCCTCTTTCATATGGTCCTGTAAAATAGGATGAGAGAGAAAGTTGGGCTAGTGGTTGGAATTCGTTTTTGTGGGGTAAAAATAGGACACTTGACCTTTTATGGGATGTTGGATGGTCTGAATGATTGAGCTTTTTTGTCTGCCATTTTGGTTTATTTTGATGGTGGATCCAGTTACTGCTGGTGAGTTGGGAATTTTTGACTTGGGGGGTTCATCTTGTCTATTTTGCTAGATTGTGGATTATTCGTCCTTGGTTTCGGATCAAATTGCCTGTCAAATCCTCTCTTTCCGAGTTGGCGTGGCGGTTGTCTTTCTTGTTTCACTAACAAAGTCCATAAATGTGGTTCTCACATTTGGCAGTCTGAGTTCAGACTAAATGTATTTGGTTATTAGGGTTTTAAGTAGGAAAATGTATCATCTATTTGAGTTATGTGTATGTAATTTCTGTGCTGTACAGATTCTCTATTGCATCAGCAAAAAAAAATGGCAAAGGGAAAAAAGATATCTTCTTTAGCAGTTTTTCCATGTATATGCTATAATCGAGTCGATCTAAGACAAGTTACTATAATCGAGTTAATCAAGACTCACGAGCCCATCACAAATCAAATTAACCAAATTCTAACTTGTTCAAGTTTAGTTTGAAGTGATTACCACAGTCTTCTCCCAAAGGTTATCCTATTTTTGTCCCTTTAAATTTCATATATTGTTTCATCAGCTGGTTCATTTGAAGGAGTTAAAAGTGTTAAACATTACCAAAATGCTAAACCATAACTTAAATTTTTCCGCTTCATAAAGACTTTCTTTGTTGGTTGTCTTCTTCACTATTGGGCTATTTCGATTGTGTTGGTTTAATTTTTTTTGCTTAGTTGTTGTGCACTTTTACATTAATAATAGATATTCCGGGTTCGAGTTGCCCTCTACTAATGCTTTGCAAATGGTGTTTCGTTCCATCAAAGTAGACACGCCAGTCATTGCTTTACTAGCTCGAGATTCAGTTGATTTGCTTACGGTTTGATTATTGTACTTCAGTGCAGATTCGGCTGCAAATTGCGGTTTTGCGCTTATTTGTTTGTATTTTCGGATTATAGTAATCCTTTTCCCTCCTTGTTTGCTGCATTAAAAAAAAAGCTAGCTTATTCCAAAATCCAAGATAAGTTATTCTCTCACAATACATCAACTAAAAAAGCTGATAAGCCACAAAAAAAAGCCCTTAGTGGACGGGCGAAAAAAATAACAGAAAAGAAAAGAAAAAGAAAGGAACTTGCAGGGACGGGCTCGACTCTCTTGCCTTAGTCCAATAAAATCTGCGATAGGAAATGATTTCCACACTCTTTTTATAATTGCATCCCTTTTTTTGTCATGTAGCACTTGCATATGGAATTTTTTTACTGAGAGATAAAATGGTGAGTGGAATTATCAAAAAAGACGTGAAAATCAATTCCCTATATGTAAAATGTCTTCTTCCATCTACTACCATCTTTTTCCATTATAATCTGCATTTGCTCTCTCTTTTTTCTTCGTAGATTAAAAAAACCCCATGAAACTAACCGTAAAACTTTGAAAAAGAAACTGAGAATCTGAAGCAAATTATGGAAGCACAATTCACAAAACATTGACAATCTCTTCAAGCTTTTGTCTAGTGCTCCTGAAGAAGAAAGCTATACAACAAGCTCAAACTAAACCAAAAAAAAAAAAAACTTTGAATGAGTTTACAATTGATCCCATTTTGCAGACACAAAAGTCGTCCAACATGACACACGTGGAATTCAAATTTACTCGAATCAGAGTTGATTAAATCAACTCTGCTAACCCTCAGATAGAAAAAAAGAGAAAAAAACTCTGAGTACCCTACCTTCATACTATCCATTTTTAAGATGCCTTCTACAGTTGCAACTAAATTAGAACTATTCCAACTACAGTTTCTATGAGGGGGCAGTGAAGAGAAGAGGAAGATGCATCTTGTTAAATGGGAGCCATGGGATAAGATCTCAAAAGCAAAGAGATTTGGTGGCCCAGGGGGGTTAAAACGCTACAAATTCAGAACACTGCACTATTAGCCAAATGGCGGTGGAGATTCGGCCATGGAAAAAATTCACATTGGGTGAAGGTGATCTCTGAGAAGTATGAAAGAAATTCACTTTGGGTGTACTCACCATCTATAAAAGACTATGGCTATTGGGTCGAGACTCTAGAGACAAAGCAGAGAAAGTAGAGCGAATGGTAATATCTATATAAAGTTGCGTGCAAGAGAGCATTGTGGGAGGAAAGATATAAAGCGGGTACGCCTTGAAGCTCCATGCATAATGCCATAATGGAAAAGAGGAATAGCAACAACTAAAGAATTTGCGAGTCTTTAGCCATGAGAATAGTACTATCAAGATTGAATTGTTCAGGTGAACAGACCAAGTTATTCCTGCCCTTTCCAAATACTATTAGGTGACAGCCATGAGCTCAAAACATGTCGGGACTTCCAATGATCACTGCTTTTCAAATGGATGAGCCAATGAAGCAAAAGATATCTGAAATTTAAATAGGGCAGTCATCCTGAAATCTTAAGTTCGAAAGGAAGAGCCACAGTAAACAAGTTTGGATATCTGACATCCAAGAAAAAGGTGGCTAAAGAACACAGTGGTCCAACCACTAACTTGTTACTAATTTCACATCTGTGCTGCATAAGAAATGCCAGTCTCAAGAATAAGGAGAATAAGTTTATCCAAAATGTATTGCAAGTATCACCGAAATTCAGATACATGACATCACAGTATCCAAAAGCTATAATGCTACATGATACTTCAAGAAAAGAGAATTAATGTTTTAACCATAGGTACATTCAGGAAGTACCAAATAATACTTATTCGCGAGTATCCAAAGATTATACAGATCACACGTTCATATATATGGACATATAATTATTAATGATCAAAGCAAAGTCATTTCTATTTGAAAAACATGCCTGAAGAAACTTATCCTT
Source organism: Gaultheria prostrata (assembly GCA_036023075.1). Classification (NCBI taxonomy): domain Eukaryota; kingdom Viridiplantae; phylum Streptophyta; class Magnoliopsida; order Ericales; family Ericaceae; genus Gaultheria; species Gaultheria prostrata. Next base: position 3,408 of record JAXBDA010004361.1, on the reverse strand, counting down.
GCTTCCCAATCCTTCCTCCATGATTACATTGATTAGTAGAGACAAGGCAGAAAGCTCTCGACATAGGTTCCCCCAAATCCAAATTGATTCGGAATCCCACCAACCACAATGTCCCTCAGCATTCCTGTTTGGGGATTGTAAACAACTAATTTATATACAGGAACCCCTGCCCTCTTTACCTCTGTTATCAACACAAATTCATTTGCTGCTAGCAAACCCAACAAACACAGTAGACGCGTTTCATTTACATCAGTCATAATTTCAATCATAGTTTTGCTCCACTTTACTCTATCCCCACTCTCCTTCATCTCCCAAACTTCAATTTGGCTACTGCTCAGTTCATAAACCAAACATAGAGAATCCCCAACAACCACCATTTCATAGTTTGTAATCTCATCATCAGCTAACGAGGCAAACCTGGCAGGCAACAGCACTTCCCTGAAAATCTCGTCTGCCAAATCGAAAGCAAGTATCACATAAGAACCAGCTCTACGATAAACCCAATGGAGACGACCATTAAAGTAAACCCCAAAAATAGTTCCCTCAAGGATCCGTTGGGTGTCTTGAATTCTCTTCCAAGCATTAGCTTTTAGTGAATAGACAACCACTGTAGTCGAATCAATCAGATTAGAAGAAGATTCATTCTCAGACTCATCAGAATCAGATGGTTTAGGAAAGTAAAAGAGCATTACAACTTTGTAATCGTCCGTAGACGAATCATAACCCACACCGTATAAACAAGTGCACATTCCATGACCCGGATCGTATACAAAAGGTAAATGGGGCAGTTCCTTACATTCTCTAGTTGAAGGGTTCAACAAGAAGAATTTAGATCTACATATATGGCAAAACAGAAGCAAGCCATGGCAAGAGCCCAATGCATAGACCCACTTGTTCTCCGGTGGTTGGAGGGAAGGAAGATGAAGCTTCGTGGCGGTGAGAACGTCGGCAGTGAGATTGAAGGAGTAGAGATCCGTGGAAATGAGAAGGATGTTGTGAGCGAACTGTTTAGGGTTACTGGTTTTGGTTCGATTGAAATGGGTTCGGGCGAAGAAGGGGGAAGAAATTAAGGAATTCCATGAGGGAGAAACACACTTAAATCGGTATAGAGACTTTACCGGCAGCCGAGATAGTATGTCTGTGATGATCTCCGGTGGAAGGTTTCGCCGGAGCCGGAGAGAGTAACTGTCAGTGGGAATGTCAGACATAGCGGCCGCCGTCTTCGTCTTTTACTCTTTTAGCGTTGTCTCGTTTCTTTTCTTTTGTTTTTTTGTTCATGTGATAAGAGTGTCTGCAGTCTGCACCAACAAATAGTATTTGTGCTTCAACAGTGTAATGTATTTTACCTTGCTATTTTTTCTTCTCAAACTCCACCGACACTAGTTGTATGCCACGTGTTTCACACGTAATCGCATGCTAATAAAGTCATAAAAGGACTCATCTATCTATTCTAATATATAAATGGAGAGCACAAATTTGATGTAATCTATTTTTGAAATCTTTCATAAAAGTATTTTCCACTTTTACCCCTCAAAAAGATGCAAACAAAGCATGCCACAAGAAATTGCTCGGGTAAAATGGTAAACCCATGGCTCCGCAACCGCCACAAATCCACGTTCCCACAAATCCCCACATAACAGTCCCAAACTCCCAAAAATCAAAACCCACATGCGGTAACTGCTTCACAGTCAAATAAATGCCAACATCCATAAGGAAAGTGCGAGTACGTTTCAAGTACTGTGCAAATTTCTGTGAGAATATTTGTATTTTGGACGATCGCCGAACAAAACCATCTCTTCATCTTTCCCACTTAAGTTTCACAATAAAAAAAAAGAGAGGGAGAGAAATCTGTCAGCGATCATGAGTGAAAGAGAAAGGGGCGATTTTTCCTTTTGTTTGGACTTCACCGTAGTAATTGTGCACAATTAACCAAATACTAGAGGCCGGGGTACACGATGTGTGTGCAAGTCGAATGTAGACAAAATAAACCGGTAGATTTATAGGGTATGTTAATGGTAAGATTATTTTGTCAACATTCGACTTGCACACGCATCGAGTGTACCCCGACCTCTAGTGTAAGTAAAGACATCGTTGGGGCTTATAGGTATTACTATTTTTAAAATAAAAACTGAATCTGTTTTACATAAAAAAATTCTCCAACTTAATAGCAATGGATGAACGGTATTCTTAATCCTATTTGGGTGTTCTTGGTTTCAACTCCATTCGATGACCCAATAAAAAATTATGGAAAAATATGTACGTGATTTGAAGATCAATAGAAAAGGAAGCATAAATAACAACAAAAATCAGTTCAAGAATTAGGTCATATTATTGAGAGAGAAAGTGTATTTCTCCCTTTCTGTAATTAAAAGACATTAGGTGAGCAAAATTTCGGACGACTACCTTAAACCATTGAAGGATGTGAATGAGCAACACTCAAAACTCGAAAGAGAGAAATCTCTTGTGAATATGACTACCTTAAATGGATATAACCTGAGAAGTCAAAGACAAAAATACCCTTCGTCTTTGGCTTTGTGAGTTGAAGTCCTAGGGATATTTCAGGTATTTCATAAAATATGTAGCTGCTCGTTCGCATACTTGAGGAAGCTTCCTCCCATTCTCTTTTTCCCTTTTTCCTCCTATTTCCAGGGATTTGCCGTCATTGTTCTTCTTCCCTGATTCAAGGAATTACTGTAAAACAAGCAGAAAAAATAATAATAATGAAAAGCAAAAATAACACTTAATCAGAAAAATTAGGGATTAGAAAAGCCTATGGATCAAGGCACGTGTGGTGGCGCTCTCCTAAAAGAAGATACGTCCCCTCTTGCACTGGGTTGATTGACGTTCTACTCCCGAGATACAACGATCCTCCGAGAAGCTTTGTGTACAGCTAAAGCTTACTCACGAACCCATTATTGCCCGTATGCTCAAGCCTCAAAGTTTATAGGAAAAATATAGAGGATGAATCAGGAGTATATATCTGTGATATTTTTTCTTGGTGAAGAAGAGTGCTTTCTTTCTGTATTGAAGAAGAAGATGTAGTCGTGCTTTTCTTTTAGTTTGCACACTTATATATATATATATATAGGAGCCCCTTCACATTAGGGCCCTTTATGGTAAAATACCATGCGGACCAAGGTTTTTTTTGACTTTTTGGATCAAATTTTGATGATCCGAACCACTCAATGTTTTTAAAATGTGGTTGTCAAGGCCTATATAGCGTTTTTAGCGAAAACGGATCGGATCAAGCCCTTCTGGGTATTTTGTTTTGGAGATTTCTTGCGGGGGCCCTTAAAAACACGTTTTAAAAATATTGAGCGGTTCGGATCGTCAAAATTTGATCCGGAAGTGGGAGGTCCTTATGGTAACTTCAATAAGGGGTCCTTATTAGAAGTTTTTCCTATATAT
>JAXBDA010004360.1:0-29356 GCA_036023075.1 Gaultheria prostrata | reverse complement strand
TTAGGGAGACACTATTCATTTTTGTATTTTAGGGAGGGGTTTAGGGAGTTTGTTGGAGCCTAATATTGGGGTTTGACTCCCTAAAATAGGGATGAGAGCCAATTTAGGGAGTTTGTTGGGCTTGCTCGACTGACTTGTCTCTGGTCTACTAGTTAGTAAATCAAATAATGATCACCTCTTGCAAGTGCTGGCTCCAGGATTCACAATATCTCTTTCTGCATTTGACCATGTATCGGGCTGCTGGTATTACTATATGTTATCCGATGATGAGCACTATCTACCGTTCCTTATTGTAAAAGCAAAAGTATTACTACAACGGAAAGTTCATAACACAATTTTCGAAACCCAATTGTGTCCGGAATCGTTGAATGTATGTGAACTCATACGCATCGAGCGGTTCTAGATGTAGCTATGTCCTTTGTCGTGTTTTGAAGTTGTTTGCTGTCCCTTTTCCTTTCTTTTTATATTGATGACAAGGTACTAGAAACTTACGGTCTAAGTGATATTGATTTTGCTATCAATATTAGTCCTGTGAATATGACCCATGTAAATGATACATGAATCCTTGCAATCATTCTCAAAAGTGGTCAATTTAGCTGAATTCCAAACTTTTTCTAATTCTTTGTGGTATTTCCACGTTTGGATGGTTGTGCGTTTGAAAAACAAAGAGGAGACTTTCGAAGAAAAAAGAGAGAAGATAACCCTTCTAGATGTGGACCCAAGATTAAGATGCCAATTCGAGAAATATTGTCACCCTTTGACATTTCATTCCACAATTCATTAGTAGTAGTATTAGAATTTGACCAACAACTGTGTTGTAAACCACTGAAATAAAAGCAGAAAGACATGGCTCGCAGCCGCCCCCTCAAATCCTATCCGTCAACATATATTTGCACCGTTGTTCCAGTGCATTTTCAATCACTGAATCAAGTGAGAATCTCGAGAGTTGTGAAGATTCTCACTTGATCCAATGACCAGAAATACTACAGTACGTTCATTTTCAATCACTGAATCAAGTGAGCGCTGAGATCCAAACAACTTACTGAATCAATCAAACAGTTTACAGGCTGACCGCTGATCATCATCCTCGGCTGGTTTCTCCTACGCGCGTGTAGTTCCATGGAGTAGGCTGGTTCTATTTTCCTGCTTACATGCACAAATGAGGGCATTTAAATGCATGACATAACATTTTATCGGGTTCATCAGACAAGAAATTTGCTTCATTCATCAAGGAAAGACAGCGAGTGATGTACTAAACTGAATGTGCTATTACAAACCATGATCCGTAGCTAATGAACATTGTAAACACGGTAGAAGTCTATATCGAACAAATAAATGGTAACAAGATACATAAGAAAAGAGAGGGAACAAAAAGAGAGAACAAGAAAACATGTAAAAGAGGCAAATTCAATCATATTTCCCTCGAACGGAATTCTACCAACTCCACTGACATAAGTTGTACAATGGCTCAGGGAGTGACTACTATGCGATCGTCTGAATGATCATTAGAGTAACGAAGCTTCTCACAATCTAACAAGTCTAACAGTTATTCCGTCTTGTCTTCTTCTGTATCACCATTTGATTCTCCATTTCCACTGTGTACTGGCCTGACTTCAGCCGGACTCCAGACATCCTTTGAAGGCGTAGGGGACGGTTTTATGAGAGTCAAAGAATCATCCCTGTCAAACTCTTCACTTGGATCGCCCGAGTAAGCATACCTGCCACGCAAAATAAAATTCCAATCAGAAGAAAAAAAACAACAACACTAGCAATGATTTCTTTCTTTTCACCCAAAGAACTCCTCGAGTGGAGTCTGCAACAAATTGCAATGGACAGTAAACCGCCAAGATTAATTGCACAATGAGACATAATATATGCAGGGTATGTCTAACTAGAAGAAAGTTTTGTACCGCATAGAGTTCTGAGATGGCGCCCAGAGAGCACAGATGACACAAAGCAGAGAGAAAGATAGAACTTGCCAGAAGGCAGGGATGATCCAAGCATTCTGCCATTGCTCATTGTACACATCAGTTGACTTGAAGGAAAGCTGTAAAAGGAAAAAACCAAAAAACAAAAGGTAAGCTATTAGGAAGTTGATTTATTGAAGTGGAATGAGTCTCTAAATTTCCTCTTTCCTGAATGGAGGGGAAATCCATGATGTCAAAATACAGGATTTGTCCAGATATTGGTATCATTTTATGCATAGTTACATGATTACTTGATTTACCTGAGCTCAAACTGCAACTGGCTCACCAAATTGCTGATCATATTACAAAAACATCAAAGAAAGAAATTGACTGCGAATCCTATCAAATTTTAGAAAGATGATGATGGAGGAATGTCTTGACAGCAATTTTTCCTCCATACAGATTTTCATCAAGGCATTCAGTTGCTTTCTCTCTATACCCTTTATAGACTCCAAATGATAGTTTTATAAGCCAAAAACTACTAGTGAGAGAGAGAAGTATTTTAGTATAGAGGAAGGTAGATTACAGTCCACAGACCTTTTGAGGTTCGCATTTTCTTGAACGGTTCATTGTTGATACTTGAAATTCCATTACACATGAAAGAGATAAAATAGCCTTAGTTGCCTGAAGGAGATTACCTCATAGCATATCCACCCCACTGACACAATAACAGTTACTGCCAGAGCATTCGTAAACTTCCTGTATATATCTAGCTTTCCCAACATCCGTCTAGCCTGCCACATCAAATCCATAAGCAAACGTTATTGTGTTGGTGTCTATCTTTTTATAAGTCAGTAGCAAAAATGGAACTTGGAACTTCAGAAAAAGGCAGGGGTCATTTCAGAATGCAGCATAAGGTGGAACTTGGAAGGGACATTCTGCGGCAACAGGAACAGTGCATCCCAGGCTTCCATAAGTTCATAGTACTAACGCAAAAATAAAAAATAAAAAATGCACACAAGCTAGTCATTGGACCCTAGCAGTGTTTTTTCAACTTTTTAACAGCTAATAGTTTGTAAATTGATCTGGAAACAAAAGGACAGTTGATTTTTTTACATGGCCCCAATAACAGCAGCACTCGGAATTGACATAAGCAAACGAAAGTTTTAATTTATTTGAAATCGAATCAGAGGTAGCTACTACAGAGCGGATGCCAAGGTTCAATGATCAGAGGAATGGGGTTATCACTTATCACAAGCATATTTCTGCAATTGGTAGACGTGTTTATATTGCCTTGTGATTTCGTAGAAAGTTTTTTTTTTTGAACGGCAATTTTATTAATCAAATATCGTAGAATTTTATTAATCAAATTTTGTAGAAATTTTTTTGATAAGTTGTGCCAAGACAAGCAGAAAATTTGACACAAATATGTGCCTATTCCACCACTTCTATTTTCAATTTGACTTTTAAATACTATTTAGAAGATGTTCTTTTAGCTTTTCATGACTTTCCATTCCATTTGTACATTTCCATCAATTATAATGCCCAGACAAGTACACCTTTATCAAGAGCAAAAATGTCGTCCCCAAAACATGTTTAACCAGATTCGAATGCCACCTAATTCATAAACCATTTCGCTTGTTTCATCAGCTAGGGGTGCATCAATTGAGCTCCAAATATATGAACAAGTAAGTACCAATCAGAGCAAATAAATTTTGTAGGTCTACATACACAGAATTGTCAAACCGCCTGCTATAATCTTGATCCAAACTTATTCAAAACTTTATTAATGTAAATAAGTAATTAAAGAAAGAGATCAAATACCTGAAGCTTATTCAGAGTACTAGAGAGTGAGGTAAATATCCAAAGAATGAAGAAAGCATCCAAGAAAGCCACAGGAAGAACAAAAAACAATCTTGCTTTTCCTGAAAGATCACTGATGGCTCCAACATTCTCTACTAGTTCAAGTACTTCAGATGCGATAAAGAAGGTTCCTCCAAGCATAGCAACCTTTGACGTAAGACCACCTAGGGTAGGTCTTACAACACCATAGCCCATACAAACCATCAGGATTATCAAACGTGAAACTGTGCGTTTCACAGTGCCAAAGGTGACTGCCCAAAAAGTGGTCCCAGTTGGTCTAACTCCAGTTTCGTTGAATTCGGCATAATCAAAGTACCACAAGGCCACCTCAAACATGCCCAATGTTATCACTAGTGTGATACAATTCTGCAATGGTAGCACCTCTTTCCAAAATCTTGCGTACTGAGAGAACCAAAACACTCCAAGTATAACAAATACAAGAGCCATGAACCCATAAAAGTTCATGAGTGGTGCCATTCTACCCGGTAAGTAACCAGAAGGATTTTTCCATACAGATTTCCCCTCTACGACCAACTCCTTGAGATTCGGATCACAATGAATGAAATATAGATTATACATTCCTGTTTTTGTAATTTGTATCGTCTTAGATTTCAATGTTGAGGTTTCATCATCAACACCAAACGATCCACCAAACACTTGAGGCCAGCCAGGATTTTTGGTGGACTGCCGGTGAATGATATCTCCTTGTTTGCATACACCCAATTTTGCAAGATCTGCTGTGCAGCATACGGCTCTTTGGCCCCCATAAGCTGAGCCTCCAATTGTCTCTCTATCATCTACCTCAAAAACAACGGCATGAATTGGCAGTGTACTGAAATTTGATAACTCTTTGGGCCTCTTGAATGTAATCTTTTCAAACCTGATTTCAAAACCTTGACAAAGGTTAGGCATCGGGTTTCATATTTTGAATACATCAGTTTCCTATTTCAAATTTCACATTATGACCCCAATAATTTCAACATACAAACATTAGAAATTGACCAATGAAGCTAGGAAGGAATGAAGCAATAAAACTGTTCAAGTCACTAACAAAACAATTCTTTCTCCCCAACATTAGACGTCTGAGATTAAGGTCTGATTTGACTCATTTGAGAAAACTGAATTCCTTTTAACAATAATATTCAAGACAGATACTTGGCAAATCCAAATAACTTTTGAACAAATTAACACGCTTTGTAATCTACAGGGAAAAAAAATGCAGCTAATGAGGCCATCTCCAACTCTTTCCTTTTACTCAATACTATTGATATGAACCAATCCAATCAGCATAAGATCTAATCACAACTTCTGAGTTCAAACTTCATTAATGGAAAAATGGTGGATTTTAAAGGTAGGGGATATCAGCATGTAAACTCAATTTCTCTCGTAGCCCCTATCAAAAGCTTTGGAAACTTCTTGTTTGAGGGACTTCACTGCTAACGAACATTGATAAGCTTTTGCTAGCAATCAATCAGAGCAATCCCTTCCTCATCAAAAATAGAATCCGTCTCCGGCCCTGCCCTGTCTACAACTATGATCTCTCTATCACTGCTAAGGTAAGGTCGATCTGCGTCACAAAGTAGCCTTGGAAATTTTGACTTTTGAGGAGAAAAAGAGTCTCCCTTGATTTGAAGAATAAACATAAAAGAGAATAAAACTCCTTCGGGAGGGTTTCTAAACTCAAAATTGAAAGTTTGAGCAAGATTCAATCAGGGTTGGAGATGCCCTAATAGGATTAAAAAAGAAACAATTTTTTTTAAAATAAAATTAGTAATCACATATTCCGGTCAAAAACAGCACTGATCCCATTCACATCATCATCAACACCCCCAAAGCAAACTTCCGAGCAAGTTAATATGAGACACTGACATGAGTAAGCTAAGAAAAATGACATCCAATAATTTCCCTCTCAAATTGGCATGAAATACAGAACCAAATGATAGCATAAAGTTGACTCAAACCCAGGGGCGGCAGCACTACTGTTTAAGGGGGGTCAAGCAAACACCTAACTCAAAAACAGCACTAAAATTTTATAATCTTCTGAATATAATTTGATTATCTTTAATATTGTTTGCACTGTAATATTCGAACGAGTCCAGAATAAATTAGAATTCACTTCAATTTGTGACAAAGCAGATCATATTACTCGACAAAACAAAATAAATTAGGCTCGATAAGTCTTCAACAAATCTATACATGGGTATAGCCTGAGCTTAAATCCTGCAGCCGCCCCCTTCTCAGATCAAAACCCCTGATTACAATCTAAGCAAAAGTAAAGCTAAAATGACCACTTTTCAAACAAGACTAGTTTCAATTACCCACCATTTCACCACTTTTCAATACAATATCACAACTAATTCGCATCGAAGGGGAGGAGATCTCATAATAAACCTTAAAAAAAAAAACGATCTATTTTTACAGATTCGCTAAAGATAGCAATACAGAAACGAAATTCACCGTATATAAGCGTCGGAGGCGTTGCCATTGTGGGTAGGAGCGAAAATTCCCTCACTGCCGCCGTGGACGACGAAGGCGTTGCCTTTGCTAACGAATTTCTCGTCTGAGTAACGATGTACAGAGCCTTCAACGCTGAGTGAAAAAGCAAAGAAAAGAAATACTACTACTAGTAAAGCTGCGATTGACTCAAAGAACCAACGCATTGACATTGCTGCTGCTGTTGAAATTCACTGAGCTGAAGTTCCGGCCCTCTCTGAAGAGAGAGAGAGAGAGGAGAGAGAGAAAGTGTGGATCTGCTAAAAGGAAGACTGATGATGAGAAAAGTGAGAGGTCTCGAGATCTCACGAGCTCAAGGCAGGACCATATAAAATAGTATAGGGTTAGTGACTGATGAGTGAGCTTAAATTAAACAATTAGTTTTGTGTTATCAATATTTGAGATTTCCTAGATTTTTTGTTAAATTTTTTGTGATTAGATTATTTGTCCCGATCTGAGGAGTTTTAAAATTTGTACTAGTAAAATATTGGTCGAGATTATTAAAAAAATGGGATAAGACGAGACTAGAATCATTAAAGACTCGTTTCAAACTTCTTTTGTTTTGTTGTTAGTGAGGTTATCTTTTCTTTTAATTACTGATGATTTTACTTTTTAAATTCAGCTCGTTGAAGAAGAATTATTAATTTAAAAAAGTTTGATGCACAAATCTAACAACGATTTAGATAGGACGGTAATAAAGAACCTAAATTTAGGTTGAACTCAAACTAACTCTGAATAGCGAGATTTTTTACGGTACAACCTCTCTTGTTTGAGACTCCGTATCTCCATTGATTTGCACCACATGCAAACATAAGATTAACCAAGGCACAAGCAGTTCCAAATACAAAAACCGTAGTAAGGCACAAGAAAAAAAAACCACGAATCTAAAAACAAAAACTAGTACAAAATTACGTAACAAAAATAATAATATAATACTGTATTAATAACAAAATATGGTACAAAATACATCACAAAGTGAAATAACATTCACTATTGTAAGCTCCATCGGCTGAGCCCCTTTTTCGGTTGGCAATTCCATGACACGTTATCGAGTTGTACGTTTTATTTTCATTCTTTTTAGACGCGTCTGTTTAGGACTGTGGAAGGAATCACTTTGTATTTGTAATCATGTTCTCTATGATTCGAAGTAATTCCGGTTATGAACTTTTTCGAGCAAGGTGATTCGGTTCAAGGAAAGTGCTCAAGCATATTGATATCACGCATCGAGCAAACGGGCTGATTTGTAAAGTGCATAAATAGCTGTGGTAAAGTGCTCGAGCAACTTACATGTGCTCAAGCATGCGGCATAAATGCTTATAAAATGGTATCAGAGCCAGGAGGTCATGGGTTCGAGTCGCGGGAGCGTCACCGTGAGGGAGGGATTGTTGTGCCCGGAGTGCCCCCATGGATTTGGTTACACGATGCCACTCCCTGCGGCCGCTCTAAAAATAGACTTGCGGGTGCGATGTCGAATGTCATAGAAGACTTAATTGAAACCCTTCCTACCACCAATTGATTTTAGGAGAGCTGATGGAAAAACGGTCCGACAAGTGGTAGAAGTCATAGCGACGTTTATATGGTTCGGTTCCATGACTTGGTTCATATAATAAGGGGGAGATCCGTGGCTAGGGTCATTACAATATAAGGGAGAGGCCTATAGAATTTCGCCTCGGGATCTGGTTTAGTTTTCAACGTGCCCATTGATGGGCTCTTAAATTCATGATTAACTTATAGTACATTGTATAATCCCGGATACTTGAAACTCTCAATCACTGATTTGTTTGTTTAATCAGATAAGAGTTAAATTTGATGGTAAAACCAATGTAGTAGTACTGTAGTATTAGTTTAGGAGAAAAACTTGGTTGCGTGTAAGGTATGACTATGTGGTGCCAGACCACGTATTCCGGACGTCCAAAAATATTTTCGATGACTTAGATTGCAGAAAGAGAGAGAATAAATATGGACCATCTAAAATATTTTCGAACGGTCAAAATACGTAATCAGACAGTACTATAGTTTAGGAGAAAAACTTGATTGCATGTAAGGTATGACTACGTAGTGTCAGATCACGCATTCCGATCGTCTAAAAAATGTTTTTGATGACCTAGCTCGCAAACAGAGGGAGAGAGAGGGGAGAAATAAATATGAACCATCTAAAATATTTTCGAACGATCGAAATACGTAATCAGACAATACTTTACTATATCCTACACGCACCCAAAATTTTCGTCGTAGTTTAGTGTAAGTGGAGTGGACTTTTGACTTCCAAGATAATACCTGAACTGGAAGAATCTGAATCAAGAAGTTTTGGGGGTATGGGCCAGGTTGGCATGTTCTGGATTGAGTATTTGCCGGTAGGCATATGACCCGGTTGCTGTATCCTCGGGCATAATTACCGCGTCGGTGGGGGTCAGATTGAAACAACAGACTATTATTACTCCCCTAAAGCAATTTCATAACCGCGTCGTCAGTGATGTTAAATTAATTCATTTAGTAATTTTTATCTCGTCTTGTGAATTTAATAGCGAAAGTCAATTAAGTTTTTACCAATATTCGGAATGAGATGATTGTGTACACTTGGTTTTCACAACCTAAAATGACATCACAAAAAAAATAAAAAATAAAAAGAAGACTTAACATCTGAAAAAGAGTATGCATGCATACTAAAAACTACTACTCCCTTTGTCCATTTTATAATGTGTACATTTTCATTTTGGATTGTCCCTTAATAAGTGTGTTTTGAAAAATTAGTGGGTACATTCCCTATTTTGCCCTTAAAAGTAAATTCATTTTTAAAAACTTAGTACGTATTATTATATTGATAAGGGTAAATAATGGAAAGTAAATATAAAAATTATAAAAGTTGATGTTAGAGAAAAATAATTAGAATTATGAGGTAACACATTTAAAAAATGACGGAGAGAGTACCAGAAAATATTGGTGTATTTGGTTCAATCCACAGTGTCTCATACTTACTCCCCTCTTTTCATTACTTTGGATAGCAAATCATTGCCAATTGGATTGTGGTTTAAGTCCCTGTATAAAGACTGGACAGCTTTGCAATAATGCAGTCTATTTCGTATGCAATTAGGATTGAAACCCACCCTCCAACCAATTTTATAACACGTGATATCACAGCATCACTAGGCAAATTGTCAGGGGTGTCCAGACTGATTTACGCGCATCTCAACTAATCTCTTCCCTAGTCCGGTCACAAGAAATTACTTTCTTGTAACATGACTCCAAGAATCGGATCCTGATTAATTGTGGGGAGCAAACCTAAGTGTAATCCCTCTGGCAGAAGATTTGAATACTTTAGTATGTTGCTAGGACGAAGGTTGATCTATTGGGAGGCCTAGCAGTAGCCAAAACAAACAATAAATCACACCCTCCAACATGCTAATAACAATGTAAATATCAACAAGAAACTAAGAAGTTATATTTCAAATGGATTTAAGAATTGGCAAAAACCCCCACCTCATGAGTCTACAAATCTGCCATAACTGGAGAAACCAAAGTCTGTCCAGAACAAAAAGAAACGGGTTTCCGAGATCTCGGATAAGGTAGTGCTAAATGACCCAAAGACCTCCTGCGAATTCTCCAGCATCTACGCTGCTTCAGATTCGACTGAGGTGAGGAGAAGCTCCAACTATAAAAACATCTAATGGATAAAATATCATCTTCTTAAACATGTGATTTTTTCAGAAAAGTGTACATAAAATCGGGGACGTTGAGAGCGCGAGGGAGAGGTATCCAGCCTATCTTCAAATACCCAGCAACAACCAACCGCGATAATATTTGCGGATAATATGGCACGGGCTCAATGCAAAATGCAAGACTGGATGTGGTAAACATGTATGCTAGTCCATATCGAGAAACTCCATCCTCTTTCTCATGGAGCCTTTCAGATCTGTAGCCTCCCTTTCAGCCTTTTGTGCCTGTTGATATAAGCACATAAAAATATTCAGTTAGTTACAGTGGGAAGCACAACAGCAAAAAAAAGGCTTCCATAACACAAGAGAATTCGAGCAGATGAATGAGCACATTATTAGAATTTGGATCAGCAACTTATTCAATTAGAATTCCACCTCTTCAACTGAACCTTCAATTCCAATCAATCTAATGGAACTCTAGTTCTGTTCTAGGTGGCGGCATTTCCATTATACCCTTGATTTTTGATGGATCAACCTCAATCCCACATGTAACCAGGAAACCCATTTCATTGGATAGTATGCATCGATTCTTGTTTGGCTTTCTAAGTATATGTATTTTTTATGATTGGAGGATGACTGGACATACGTGCATTATATTATCAAAAGTGGAAAGAAATAAAAAACAAGTTTGTGAAAAGAACCGGCTCAAAAGTATCAAAGATGGCCTATAATCCTCTCCTAAGGGTGATACTACCATAACAAGTTGCAAGATGCATGACCGTGTGCACAATCTTGCATTATATCTCAGAAGGTGTGTGACTTAGGAGGTTATATGTTGAGATAGCCTATACGGAATATGAGTCTTGCATATCTTTTGGGGGATTATCGATTGGAATTGCTACCCTAATGGTAATCTGGTTGCATGTTGATTGTGAACCCTAGACTTCAAACAACTATGGTAGATATTGTGGGCCCATGCATACACCGACCAATCAGCACATGACTGCTCAAAGCGACTTACAAGCGAAAAAATGGCTTCAATTGAGTGCTCCTAGGTTTGAGGACATCAAACATTCCCTGAACATAAACAATTCAATACCTACTTTATTGCTATAAAAGATTTTAAAACCTAGTAAAAGATCTTAAGACACGTCGAACTACATCTACCTTGAACTCAACTTTGATTCCAGGCAGGACCAAAATACTGAAGAGAATCAGACCACTGCGCTCATTAAGGTTTTTGCGCTTGTTTCGATAATAATATCTAGTTTAAAAGGCAAAAGCACCCTCAAGGTGATAGAATACGAACTAAAAGGAGAAGGGCACAGTAAAGAGGTATTAAATATTAATGAGGTAGTTTCTATTTTTCCAGATGTTGAGTATCTAACTGGTAGAATGTTAATTAAGAAATCGACATATAGATCCTAACTGAGATCAGTACATTGACACTCATTCGGAAAAACCAGATACGTTTCCAGTTCATAGATATAGTAGCTTTATAAGCTTGAACAGAAAGCAACAAAGTGTGAGAGGGAGCAAGGTAGAATGTCAAATATTCTTCCACAAGCCAACAATGGTGTAAAAAGGAAAACCCAAAAATACTCATTCAGCAGCTAGAGAACCATACAATAAAAAAACGCAAGCAACAAGCAACATTACCCCCAACAAGAGACTGCAGTAGTGCAACATGAATCCATGATATCCTATGATGTTACTAGAAGTACGCAGTTTTTAGAGAAACAAAAGTAACACTTACCCTTTTTATCTCTTCTTCTGTGACACGAGTCATATGAGGGGGAAGTTCCTCCTTCTCCAAGTCCTAATCAATTAGATTAAGTTTCAAGAAAATATGAGGTAGGTAGTTATGTACAATCTTTCTGAAGAAACAGAAGGTCATGAATAAGGATTTATACCAGCTCGCCGATTAAAACAACATTCTCCCCACGGATTATGTACAACCCCAACGGAATGTCAGAATAAAGATCCCCAACAATAACTCGCTCACATGCACCTTCGAGAACAGCATTAGCTGAAAATAACATATCTTGTCAGTTAAATGAGCACTGACCACTGAGATTTCTGGTACAAGACATATCAGTAAAAAGGTACAGAAAACAGTACCAAATTGATCAAACGAACGAAGTATTCCCAACAGCTTTCTACCATCTCTCAGCAATACGAGAAGCTTCTCTGCAAAAGAAAGAGAGAGATATAAGTTAAAGTTCAACAATAAGCGTAAATACCAGAGAACTACAAAGGAGATGGGGGGAACTTTAGCGTATCACTATTTTTTAGCCAATCTATATCTGCTCTTACATGTATATGTTTCTTATACTTTATATGGAAGCAGACAGATGCATAGATAGATGAGCAAGTAACAGTGAGTTTGAAGAAAACTATTCATCAAAGTAAGGATTTTTGCAATATTCTTCTCGAAAGATCAACATTAAAGATCGTTCCCTGCTCCCAGGAACAGCTGAAAGAAGAGGGAAGACAGTTACAGAGAGGGATAGATATCAACAAAATCACCCAAAGCATAGACTGACCCTCCATATGTAAGACTGTCAATTGAGCCAGTCAAGCCGACAAGCACTTTTCAGCTGAGCTTAGAGTGAGTTTGAACTGAGCCTAGCCCAGCCACTTGAACGTGTTAACATTTTACTGTCCAAAAACTAAACTCGTGGGAGAGGATTTTATTTCATGGTATTAAGATTTTGGCTCAACCCTTAGTTAGCAAAACACATTTTTTCATACATTCTATGTACCTAATAGGCAATAGCTATTGCTAAAAATAAACAAACTATTACAATCAACTTGGAATCATACTTCACTATCTTTTGACCAACAAAATAGTATTATGTTTTCATCGCCTCAGCTCGGCTAGAAATCGGCTTAAAGCCTGGCTGAGCTGGGGGAAAGAAGTGTTCTTGGTGACTGGCCTAATCATATTGCGCTTGACAACAATATTCGGCTAAGCCTGAGCAACTCTTGGCCCAGCTCAGCTGCCCAAAGTACATGCAATATTGAAGTTGTCGAATCTAGGGGAGAGAAAAGTCATTGAAATGCATTCTTGGATGGAATATTAACCCATATAAATATGATTCCAAATCTACCAGAAGCATACTATTCAACCTCGTGGTCATTTAGTTCATATGATTGAAGATAAGTGCGGACAATTCAGTGTTCTAAAAGTTGGCCGCCTAGGCACTAGGCAGTGGTCCAGCGCCTAGACTAGGAAGCCAACTAGTCGGCGCCTAGTCCCGGCCGCCTAGTGCCCTAGGCGCCCCTTCTCCGCCCGACTAGCGCCTAGCTAGTTTTAGAACATTGGCAGACATAGCCCTGTATTTAATTAAACAAGCTTTCTTTTAGAAAGTTTCAACTTCCTCCCTTTATGAGCATATCTCCATTTTAACTGTTTAGTTGACTGTTGCACAACCATGTTTTCATCTTAGATGAAATATCTTATGGCCACCGATGCATTGAATAGCATAGAAAAAATGTCAACAAGGGCAAAAGAAATGATATACACCTTCTATCCTTCCAAGTTCCAACCTCAGTTCATGTAAATCAGGATCACATTTTTTAAAAATGCACAAGATTACAGTAGAGAGAAAATGAAGGAACACCAACCGTATACAACATCAAATGCCCATGACAAAAGGACCCTATACATTTCCATGCACATCAAAAAAATTCTATCATGTCAGGAAATCGGTCTATGGAATGATTACTTTCTTTCAACTCCCAACTCCACAAAGTACTAAGAAGGAAATTTGTAAGCATATACAGAGGACCTCAAACCATCGAAAATGTCCACTTGCCACAATTTGTAGCTCTTAATATAACATTCATTTCCATGGTTCGCCAAAAAAATTTCCTTTACCCTTCAATCAGTCAATCTTCATACCAAATAACAACTTTTACCTATACCACGTAGTACATTCCCAAATAATCTAAAAACCAAAAAATTTAGCAGAGAAACTCTCTAAAGAGACAAGCAAATTTTTGACATAACACGAAAATAAACTTCAAGAATTCCGAAAAAACAAGAACTTTAGCTCATGTACAAAATAAAGCATAGAAAACGATAAGATCTCTGAAGCTTACTATCAAGATAGCTTGCAAAAGAAGATGGTAGATAGATATCTCCCAGTCCTGCCCAAGGCCAAGACATTGATAGCAAAGCTTTTTTGTTACTCCGTATATGCAAAATCACCGGAAATTCCTCCGAGATCGAATCAAATTGCATTGGAAGCTCAGACTATACCGACGCCTCACAAAGACTAGATTTTTAACCAATTCTTCAAAAATTTGAAAACTTTCCAACTAATTCCCACCCACTCAAAATTCTACACTAAATATAACTAACCCAAAATAGATGACCTAACTTGGAAATTTGTAAGCATAGACAGAGGACACTCCCAACCATCCAACCATCCAAACGCTGACAATTCTAGTCCCGTAACTCTGTTTTTCCACTTGCCACAATTTAACTCCTACATAATTCTTCCTTGGCCAAAAAAAAATCCTCCACTCTTTAATCTTCATTAGCTGCCCGTATAATGATACAAATTTCGTATAGCAAAAAGCACCAAATAACTTTGACCTAAGTTGTAGCCACCAAAAACACCCAAACCCAAAACTTCAGAGCAGAAACTCCCCGAAGATATAAACAACTTTTGAATACCACGAACATACAACTTCAAGAATTCCCCCGAAAAAAAAAAAAGAAGAACTTGAACACATGTACAAAATAAACCACACAAAAGGGAAGAAAAATCTTGAATCTTACTATCAAGATAGCTTGCAAGAGAAGTTGAGAGATAGATATCTTCCGGTCCTGCCCAAGACATTGATAGCAAATCCTTTCGGTCTACGAAAAATCACCGAAAATTCCTCCAAGATCGAAACAAATTGCATTGGCGGCTCAGACTATAACCTATCCCTCACAAAGACTCGATTTTTAGTCGATTCTTCCAAAATTCGAAACCCTCCAACTAATTCTACTGCACAATTCTACAATAGAAAAAGAAAAGAGCCAAAATTGATTAGCGAACTTCGATATCGCAGTTTCGAGATCTGAAAAACTTAGCTTTAACCAATCCTAAACCCCCGAACGCAAAAAGATTCTAGCTTTGTTGATGGGATGCAACCAAATGCTTTGAAACAAACGCTCAGATCCAATCGCACCCGAAAAGTTTGAAGGGAAAAATGGAAATGATTCGTCGAGAAAAGGGAGAGAGAAAGAGTGAAAGTTTTGTGGGAAGTGGATTTGAGAAGATTGAAAACTAGGGTTTTGGACTTCCCCACCAGCTCCCGCCTCTTTTTATTACGGCCTTTGCTATCCAACAGTATTTCTGGGTACACCACACCACACCACAGGATGAATGTATTTAAGAGAGAAAAAAAGCGAAAAAAGAAAAGGAATTTTTTTTAAGGTAAGGAGTATTTTTTTTGGACACTTGTGTTTGGATGGGTTTTGAAAAAAAAAAATTGAGATAGTATTTGGTTGAGTTTTTGGAAATAAGAAAAATGAGGCAATGATTGGAGATGAATAGAGAGAGAATCGAGAATAATGAGATAATGAGTGGAGAGAAACGTAAGTAATGATTGAAAAAAAAAAAGAAATCTTTTTAAAAAGAATGTTTGAAAATGGGAAGAAAAGGGAGGTGAACAAGTTTTTATCCCGTCCACTTTCTAGGATTACGTTTTTATCATCTTTTAATGTGATTTAGGCCCTATTCCACTAATTCAAAAAACAAACAGCCAGCTTATTGCACTTTTCGAGATAGATCATCCCCTCACAATACATCACATAAAAAATCACAAAAAACCAACACGTTTCTCGAGCTCTCACATAAAAAAGCCCAAAAGCTAAAAATCCAAAAAAGTCAAGTTAGTAGCACACTCCTTACCCTGTTTGCCCTTTCACGATGATATACATAGATATTTATATAAAAATATATAAACTAATTACCGATAAATATGGGTATTTTGAAATAATGGGGGAATTCAAAACGTCTCCTAAATTAGTGGTAATACCATTTCAAAATTAATTACTGATAACTCAAAAATTATGGTAAATTTTTTTGGGTAAATAATATGGTAAATTTATCAAACTAAAAGTAAGGTCATACCATATATATATATATATAGAGAGAGAGAGAGAGAGAGAGAGAGAGAGGAACTTTCTCGTTCTGGACTCCACTTTCTCGATCAAATTTTGATGATCCGAACCGTTCAATATGTGTTTTTCAGGGTCCATCGAGAAATCTTTAAAAAAAAAATACGTAGGAAAGGACTTGATCTGGGCATTTTTTTTTCATAAAACTGCGCATATCCTTGAAAAGAGGTTGGGATGAAAACATAAGTTTTGGTATTACCGAAGACTAATATTTGAGCGACCCAAATTTTTTTGATTATTTATTTATTTATTTTAACAAACTCAATTGAAAAATCATAATGGACGAGAAGTTAGAAAAATTTACATAAGATTAAAATTAATTTTTTTTTCCTGTCCTTGGCAAGTTTTTCAATTATTAATGGAAATTTTTTAGATTAGTTGTTTATTTTAGTAAAATTAACTGAAAATTTTATAAAATTATGGACGGGAAGTTAGAAATTTTCACATAAGATTAAAATTAATTTGTTCTTTCCTTGGGAAGTTTTTAATTATTGATCATAACTTTTCAATAATTAAGTTTTATCTTCAAAACAAATGATTAACGTAAAAAAATCTAATGCTACAAATATAATTTTAGAACAATTATTGATAAAACTGTGATCAGAACCATTAAATGCGTGTGAGTGCACATACATTGACCAATTTTGTAGTAGTACACAACTATGCTTGGAATTGTGTTTTAAAATTATAGTCCTAGACTTGTTTTTATAAAAAAAAGTCTTGATAATATGTGCCCAATGAGCACGCATTAAGTACACAAAAAAATACACACTTCAATACACATTTTATATTTTTAATATATTTTCACATATATTTATATACTTTTCACAAATTTCAATATACTTTTTCAACCTTAACAGGCATGCGTTAACATTTTTCTTATAAAAACAATTCAAAAAAGAGAAGCTTTTTGGTGAAAAAACGGTCACCCTACCACAGTAAAGGAAAGGAAAAGGTCGGTGTAAAGATGAGTACTGATTGGGTGTCCCGAAGCTTTTAATATCTATAGACGTGGAGGAAACCAATTTGTCGGCGCTCGAGAAGTCAAACATCACTTAAAGAGATTTGATTAAGGGAAAATGCTAACGTGTGCCTATTGGGCATTCTAACGTGTGCCCAAGGTTGAAAAAATATATTGAAATGTGTGAAAAGTGTATTGAAATATGTAAAAGTATATTGAAAAGTGTAAAAGGTGTATTAGAATATGTATTATTTTTATTTATTTATGTGTTTAACGTGTGCCTATTGGGCACATATTAGCAAAATCCTTGATTAAGTGCCAATATTGTTGACTAAAGTGTTCTCTAGTTGGTGAGGATTGATTGGAAAAAAATCAGATGAACGCTCTCTTTGGAACTTGGGAAAGGACATAAAAAGAAACGAAAAATAATGATGACAAAAATTAGTGGAAAAATTGAGTAGTTTTTGAAGAGAAAATTAAACTTGTCTTTTTAAGCTTTCCCTTTGCTTTCTCTAGAAACTAAACCACGAAAAGAAATATTTTAAATTTTTTCTCTTCCTTACCATTTATTTTTTCAAGTTCCAAATGCGCCCTATTGCTCATCCTTTTCATTACAATCCCCTGATCTGATTGTTCATTTCCGCAATAAACGGTTCAGATATATGTTCATTACCAAGAGTATACTTTTAGAGCATTTCCATTAGCCTAAGCTTCTTTCTAGCCATTTTGGCAAGAAAAAAAGGTGTCTTGGCTAACTCCAAACAATTATACTAATACCCAGCAGTGTAGCTATTTGAAGGGGGAAAAAAAAGACGTTAGCTTCCTCTGCCTTGCACGTGCGCATGCACCACACGCGCAGAGAGTGGATCTCACTCTCCGGCATGGGCCTCCCTTGTCCGGCGTGTGCAACCACCACAATACTCTGCTGGCGACGGGTTTCTTTCCTTTAGAATCGTCTTGACGAGGGGTACATCTCTCTGGTATCAAAATGATTTTAGGATCAAAGATTAGTCATCGCCGGAGATATGGCTTCTTGGTAGCGAGGACGACAGTGGGGAGAGAGACTGAAGCGAGGGATATAGTAACTCGCCCACCCCAGCGAGTCACTCTAGCGGATGGCTTCTTGGCTAGGGTGATGGCATGACTGTTGGGCACCGGAAATGGAGGTTTACCTCACCATTTTGATTTCACCGGAGATATAACGTGTTTGTTGGAGATGCCCTTAGCGGTAAGACCATAAGAATCCATCCGCGAATCTAAACAATCGATTGTGAAAATGGACGGTTGGATTGGAGGACTACAATCCTGTAGTGCCTTGGCTCCCCAAATCCTTTTTCTTACTACTGTGGTTACTGGTTAGGCTTGTTTAATCAGTAGGGATAAGGAAAGATTAGTTAAGAAAATTCATTTTAGAAACATCACATCATGCAAATATCTCATAGGTTGGCCCCACAGACAGAAAATACCTGAGGGGTTGTTTAGGTATCTGTAGAAGATGGGGAAATTTTGTTTAATGAATTTGCCTTGTGGAGGTGATAAAAAGAAAGTCTAAGTACCCAGAAAAAGTACCTAAAATGTGTAAATTATTGGCCCAGATTTACTCCGAGTGAATTTGGCCTAGATGGGGAAATAATGTACTTTAATCAAAACAAATTCTGACCTTTTTTTGCATAAATTAAAAAAACTTGTTGATATCTAGTAACTTACGAAACAAAAATGTATTATTTGAAGTCATTATTTCGCAGACCGATGACAATCATTTTGGACTGGAGGGAGTATTAATTAAGAGAATATCAAGCTGTGTACTAAGAAAAGCAAAGACTACAGAAATCCCTTAGCAAAACAATTACATGACATGTGTTGTAGCTCTCCGACAGATTACAGATACAACCATGAAAAAAGGGAGTCCATACCCTTCACACCAAAAAAAAAAGTAAAGAAAAGAAAAATGAAGAATTAATTAAGCAGCTGCATGCTTCAAATACCGCACAATTTAATGTGGCATGAGGTCACTTCATTAGCCAATATCTGAGATGGATTTATTTATTTATTGATGAATACCCATTTGCCTTGGAAACTTCAACTCTGGCCATGATCCCAACCATTTCCTCTCTCTCTCTTATTTCCTTGGAGCTCAAAAAAAGACTTTTCTTATATGCAGTTGAGATGATAACAAGAAACCATGCACATCTAGATCTCTAGAACAATATCTGCAAACACACACACAAAACAAATTTCAAGCCTGCATGTGGTCACACAGAATGCGTGTGCAAATAAATAATAACGTAATTTCGGATCTACAAGTTGGTAATGGCTAAAAGAGAATATGAGAGTATTAGAAATGGCTTATTAGTTCGGAAAATTGAAGTGGGTAAGCAAAACAAACTTAGGCTAAGAAAAGTGTATGTAGCTCCAAAAACAAAGAATACGAAATTATGGAGTATTTTTTTTTTTTTCTGCAGTGATACAAATTTTGAAAAATAAACTTTCATACGACGGAATATTCTACGCTATTTGTATGTACGAAATGGCTTTTACGGAATCCCTAATGTTTGTCGTCGCTAATTTATAATATTGGTGTAGATGATGTGTAACCATTTTAGTTCTGTAAGTTTAATTGTTTGAATGAGCTAGAATATATAGGACTCACAATCAGAATCAGTCTTGACCCATTTAGAACCATCATGACTTGTCTTCTTCCGTTTTTCTTCTTCTTCTTCTTTGTCCTTGATCATCTTTGGAGCTGGTCTATCCTCAAAATATTTCTTCATTGATGATGCCCTAGAACCATTTTGTGGGTACACCTTCTTTGTAAGCATTGTCCTCAAAAGCTGCAGGCCAAAATCATATGGTAACTAATTAAATTAATCTAACAATTTTAAAATAAATATGAATCAAGCAATCTTATTAATATTTCTTATTAATTTTTGAAATATTTGAATATGCACACTAAAATCCAAACTAAATTAATGAAATGGACATATGCTAATCACAAACAAAAACAATGCATACCATAAAACTAACAAATAAGAGCTTTCAATTTTGGATATCTAGAACAAGTACTGAAAAAAGTGTTTCATTTTAATGGAGCAGATAAATTCGAGTTAAACATCACAAAAACTTTGACTATGCACCATATGTCTAGCGTCACTTCTGATAAATCTGTTATACGTATTATTTTTTGTGCACTTTTTCTTGGTATTATGCGGGGATGCACACATGCATATATGAAATGTATGGATTTGGGGACCAGGGTTATAGTCCTCCGATCTGATCGTTCATCTCTATAATCAATGGTTCAGATATGTTTGTTACCTCTTAGCGCTAAGAGTAAACTCTTAACGGTAAGAATACACAGGCTTGAACCCTTTATTGTGGAAATGGATAGTTGGATTGGGAGACTACAACCCTGTAGTGTCCCAAGGCGCACTACAGCCTCCCCAAATCCGAAATTGTACTATATGGATATGTAGCATAAGAAAAGAAGTGTACATACCTTCTCCATCCTGGATTCTTGAAATGTATCTCTCAAACTGGGAGATGGTCCAAACCCACTACTGCAAACAAACTTCTTAAAAAGGAAAGAAACTGACTTCTTCCCTAGAGCCCTTTTGTTCTTCTCCATGCATACATCTTTGCACCTATCAATTATCACTCTAATAGTTCTGTCAATATCTTCCTCGTCTTTATCCCCAGAAACACTGCAACCTGCCGTCGAAATCCGACGACTAACCTCCAAACTTGATGGACAATTGAGGAATCTATCCAACGGCAGATCAGCAGCATTTTGGATATGATCTCCTTCTACTTTGGCAGCCGGAGCAGCCGGTTTTCGTCGCAATAGCTTTGTTAGTTCTTTTTGGAGCTTTCCAACTTCTTCTGGTGTGAAATCTGCTAGTTCGTCTTCTTCGGGTGACGATGGGATTGGAGGATTTTGTTGCTGCTTTTGATCTGAGGTTCGATTCGCATCGTGGTTTCCGAATGTTCCGATTGCTAGCAACCCGTGAGGCCAGTCATTTAATTCTTCCTTTGGAGGTTCATGTTTCGGAGGACCTACAAAAATGGATTAGAAATAGCTTAAAAACTACAAGTGAATTAAAAACGGCCTTCAGTTGAACGGGTTGGACCGTCGAGTCCCTTAAAGGGACCGGAGAGGATCTTATGAACACACGATCTATCCTTGATTCTGTTACCGTTTATTTAATCACATATGTGAGTCAGTGTGTGACAGGATAAATCACCTTAACTGTCACCTTGTAAAAAAATGATTTAATCACATATATATGTGACTCTGCAGTGAAGAATTCTCCAAAGCATCTCAATCTTAATTTGGCAGATACATGTACTGGCTCTATATATATACTATATACGTAACATAGCTTTGCATATCGGCTGATATGTACCGTATCGGCTGGTTTGTCTTGGGATTTGAAAGCTTCAATACGGATTTGTAAAGTACTGTATTGGCCGATACGCCAAAAAAAATTAAAAAATTCACAACCGTTACAACCGATTCCCGCGATGTATCGTTCGGTACGCCGGTTTCCAATAACTGATACCGCTATTTAAAACTATGATATGTAACAACTTGGCCTTCTTATGTTGTCCGGTTGACGTCTTGCCTTCCAGTTTTTTTGGTCCTTGGGTGGTGCTAAGAGGTTGATCAATCGGGAATATGAGAACAATTAAGGGGGTTTTTTCTTCTCAAATTAGTTTCAACTTTCAATTCTCACCTTTTTCCGTAATACGCATGCATGAGTGTAAATAAAAATAGGAGCAAGAATTGATGATGGGAGCGTAGAGTGAGGATTAATGAGAGCTTAAGCAAAGGATGCTGCCCGAGAATTATGTGACTTAACTCTTTCCCATTAACAAAAAAAATATCAAAACTTTGAAAAGTTTGTCTGGTCGTTAACTTTTGAATTCTAAAATAAATTGATACGTGGGTAAATTGACCTCCACGCTCACATATCAAAAAACTAAACTTGGCCTTCTTGGAGTTCACAACATTTCTCAGTCTTGCTGCTAAACAAGCAAGCTAATGATGGCTTCAAGTGTGTTAGATAACTTCTCAATGTTTATGTATTAAATTAATAAGGAGGGGACAATTTTGTGATCACCTGAACCTTCTTGTCCTAGAGGCCGGATTGCTGCAGACATATACCAATTTTTAAGGAGTACATTTTACCCCCTTTTACATGGTTTTGAAGTATGAGAACTTGCCTAATTTGGAGGATGCATATAGTCGACGTACCATGTGGAAGCGTGCTGTCAACTTCACTTCCCTAATTGTCTAAACGTGTATGCTACTACTCTCTGCAATCTATATATATAGTGTTGATTTCCAAACTTTTTCCCCGTCCGAAAAGTCAATATTGTTAGTTGTAGTTAGGGCTGCAAATGAACCAAATTGTTCGTGAACTCTTCGAGGCTCGACTCGGTAAAAATTTATTCGAGTTCGGTTCGAGGACTAAACGAGTTGAAGCTGAACTCAATTTTAGGCTCGATTATTAAATGAGCCGAACCTGAACCTGATAGTATTTGGCTCGGTTAGACTCGCGAATCCGGAGTATATGTATATAGCTCATAAATTTTCACATATAACCTTCAATATGTATAAAGTTTTCCATGTACATAATGAAAATTTTATAACTGGTACATGTATAAACCTTTAAAAGTACTATATACTTATATTTTAATATGTTTTTATAATTTTGTATATGTATGAACTTATTTATGTACAAAATAAAAAATTTATTAGTAGTTCTAGACTTGTATAAGAGCATAAATATCAAATATTTTTTACTTTTTAAGGCTCGGGAACAAGACTCAAACCTAGGGAAGCTTGGCTCGTCAAATTTTCGAGAAGTTCGGGCTAGGCTCGAGTTCGCTTAAAGACTTAATTAATGAACGAACCTGAACACTCTAAAGCTCGGCTCGATTCGGCTCGTTTGCAGCCCTAGTTGTAGTTAGTAGGGTTTGAAGCTCTGACAAATGCATTCAAGCATGGCCCTGAGATTTTTGAGGCCCTAAGCGATTTATTACAATGGGGCCTCTACGAATTTGTGTATATATATATTAGTTGTTCAGTTTTTGTTTCAAAAATGACATGTGCTACAGTGGCAATTTGCTTTGAGTAACATCCGGGGCTCGGAAGTCGTGAGTTCCATTCTTACTGCTGGCAGTAGTTCAACACTTTTTTTTGTACAAGTTCGAATTATATCGGAGTCAAAAATGAAGATGGGGAGTATCGAACTTAAGACCTGAAGGTTACAACAAGGGAGATCTCACCGCTGAGCTATTGAAGCCTCACATGCAAAACGAATTGGCATACATAATATTTAATATATCCCACGATTTGGGAACCCTATTATTGGACCAAAAACTGGGGCCTTAAGCGACCGCTTTGTCAGCCTATGCCCAGAACCGACCTTGAATGCATTGGAGTATGTGGTGCCTACTACTTGGCTACCACTATGCTTGCCTGTTTTGATTTGCAAACTTAGAAATCAGCAGAAGTAAAAAATCTCTTCAGTTGAAGTACCATTAGAATTGTTTAATGAACCAAGTCACTTAAAGTACTCCAATTCATGTTTTCACATGTTAAGACTTAAGAGGTCATTCGAAATGGATTAGTCAAGTAAGCTTTAACATTTATCTGATCTCGCTGTGTTTTTAAATCAAGTTTGAACAATTTATAACTCAAGCTATTCGTGATCAGCTCGATCAAGTTAGCTTGAGAATTATCGTTTTGTAAAACAAATCAAGCTTGAATAATTTCTAAAATCTCATTAAGACTTCAAATCAAGCTTGAATACCTCTTTATCAGCCCTCAACATAGTTTTCTACCAATATTTAAAAAATACTAGAAATCTAAACTACGGTATGTAGTACAGTATTTTGTATTTGTAATTACCATAATATGTGTCAATATTTTCTGACCAATTATGGGGAAAAACTCAGATCCGGAAATCAATGATCTATGCAGATCAACCATGATGTAACCAAATTAATATCCACGTAATCAAATATGCGAGCATACGTCAAAATTGATTATTAATTAATCACAAATCAAATTTGAATCTTAATTTGGTAAAAACCTTAGCGAATTATGATCAATAATTATTCGTGTTTGGATCTTGATCCATATATTTTGATTCGCATGTGATTGGAAAAAGAAAAACTACTATAAAACTAATGCATGGTAATACAATGACGGAGGAGGATCTAGTAAGGGCTCCTTTACATAGCTTATGTAAGAGATTTTTTATTCGAGATTGAATTTCGACAATCCGAACAGTTAGATGCGTTTAGAATGTGTTTTTAAGGTCCACCGCTAGGATTCGTAAAAAAAAATACCCGGAAAGGCTTGATCCGAGCATTTTTCGATAAAAACGTTATATATAGCGTTTTTTGAAAAACTGATCGGATCAAGCCCTTCCGGGTAATTTTTTTTTACGAATCCTCGCGGTGGACTTTAAAAACACATTCTAAACACATCTAACAGTTCGGATCGTCTTGGATCGTCGAAATTCAATCTCGAATGAAAAATCCCTTACATAAGCTTATGTAAGGGAGCCATTACTTGATCCTCCTCCATACAATGACAGAAGACTTGTTATATTAAAAGGGAATTGAATTTCACAACCCCCATTTCAACATCTGCACCTTTTTTTTGTTTTTATTAGGGTGAAATTACTGAAATATCCCTCCATTTCAACATCTGCACCTCCCAAGGAATTAGTAATTTCATCCTAATAAAAACAAAAAGGGGGTGCAGATGTTGAAATGAGAGGTGTGAACTTCAATTCCCATATTAAAAACCACTCAAATGATAGCACAAACATAAACAAATGGTCTTAAAAAAGTCCTTAGTCTGGGATTCGATTCTCACTTGCATACTATCAATTCCTGGTTTTGTCTGTCCAGGGCTCAAAATAACTAAATTTTCTCCGATGAACTATTCGTTTCAAAAGGGATTCGGAACACAACATCAATCAACCTAACGATTAAGAGAAAAAACACATATGGTGAAACAAAAAACACGAAACAGAACTGAATATACTTACGAGACACAGGAACCGGATTATGTGGTGGTTTTGCTGTTGTAGTACTATTACTCCCTTGTCCACCATTGAACTTATTTTGCATCCAATTGAAGAACTGCAAACCAAAACAAAAAACAACAGAACCATGCAAACTTGTAATTCCAGCATATAGTATTTCGAAAGTCGTCACCATGATCATCATAATCAAGAGAGCAGTACTTCATATATCAGAACCACAAGAACGCAAGAGATGATATATATTTTTCCTGAATTTCTCACCTTCATTTTTTTGGAGAGACAACTGAGAATCAAAATGTGTGGGGCTGGAAGATCACTCAAGAGGGGTGTGGGGTTTGGAAAAGTACTACTCAGGTGTGTTTTTCAGAAGCCAAGCAGATCCTTAAAAAGCCAATGAGAAATCATGAGTTGGACCTTTTTTTGAACCAGTAATAAACAAAAGAATGTGAGGAAAACCATGGCCAATTAAAAGTTGAACCCACCCACCTTCTTACAATTGGGTTCAATTTCCTAAACCCCAAAATCCACTGCAGCCTCCACAGCTCAAATTCTCTTGGTCAAATAAGGTTACTGCATTATATATATACTTTGGATGAAAAGACATTCTCTTAAGTGTAAAAATCTGTATAAATTAATAAGTGCATGGGGGCTGAGGAACTTGTGTGACAAATGTTGAAAGCGTAGTCGTGGCACTGGTTTTGTCCATGTGATCCATCACATCCTGAGGCAAAAATTAAGGTTAAAAGGTGAATTGAATCTCGAAACACACAGTATTATGATCCGACGGTGGGACATTTGACACGAGTAGATCCCAGATGGGATTTTGTTCCTGCCTTGCTGGACCCTCTCATCATTCATCAACCTGAGATCTAGCAAAAAATAAAACCTACCTCCTTATTCCTCAAAACAATTGTCACATACGGGAAAAACTTGTATGAGCCCAGATTTATTGGGGTAAATTTATCACCAAAATTTATAAAAATGCTACCCTTAAATTTGGATTGTTCAAAACATGTTTGGACCGTTCTAATGCGCCGATAGGTACTACGTTGTGGTACCCGTTCAACATACAAGTTTTTCTCATCATATACGTACACTCACATTCAAGTAGCACATAGGTGGTCTAAGTTCGTATCTTCGAGTTTTTTGGACCCTGCAATGAACATTACACACAATGCACAGGACTCTGCATGTGTGTGGCTTTACGAACAGGTAGGTGGTCTTCGTATTGTCGGGTGGTTGGGTGTCAATATTATTAGGATGTTTCTTTCTCATTGTGATGCCGTCTTCTTCCTTACCCTTTTAATCTAATAAAAAAAATTTGCGAATGGTTAATGTGTGTGACTGTGTGAGAATGTGTATGTGATTTTCGACCTTCACTTCTCCAAATATGTTTTTCAAAAAAGATTGCTGATTATCAAACTTGTTTTATGATTATTTTCTAGTTTCAAAAAAAAAAATGAAGTGCAAATAATGAATGAAAAAGAGACTGTAAAAATCAATACAAAACATCAAGCAAATATGATAACCTTATGAAAACTTATTTTCATTCGACAATGAATAAGGCAATACCAGAACGATGAGTGATTCAAGAGAAGTATTTTTTCAGATTTAGTCATACAGATTTCTCGTTCTTATTCAAATTAAATTAGCCCATAAGGTCACTGTATAATTAGTAGAATCTCTCTTAGCGTGGTTCTAACAAATGCATATGTGACATTATCGATCACTGCCTTTTCTTCTAGTTTTGTTTCAGCTTGGAATCTCGTGAGCCAAACCTAGCTAGATTGACTCGTATACAATATCGTAGTACGAAGAGATCTTAGAAATTAAAATTAAGAACCGCGTGCCCTTATATGCAATTAAATAGAAAGATAAGCGATATGGAAAATACAAATTACTTACTCTACATTAGGTCTTCGTAGGATAGGACCATAGGTTTAGGACCACAACTAAACCATCAGGTTTTGGTTTTACCTCCAAAGCTGAGATGATCAGATGCCGTCGATTGCAGAGATCAGATGCCACAAACACCTTCTGGGGAAGGTTACAAGAGAGAATGCTTTCAGCCATGTTCTCTATTACGTACCACTGTGACAATTCATTCGCTGAACTCTTTCAAATTTATGAATCCATGCTTGCACGTTGTTTGGGTAGTTTCTAAAAATTATACAATAATTGTAGCTGATATTTTTAGTAATATTCACACACAAATAGTGATGGTGACCAATAACCACTGTGAAATGACAAAAAAAAAACAAGCGAGAGAGTAGTGAGTTGAGAGAGAGAACCCTTCCCCTTCCCACAAACGGTGGGTTCCGACACCGGAGCTACTACTTGATGCAGGTCATGATTTATCCTCCCACCCCTACGAGCGGATCAGTGGGTTCCAACACCGGAGCTGTTATTTTTCTCTGTTTTTTGTTGTATTTTATTTTCATTTCTTGTATTTCCGGGACCATTGTGTCCTTCGTAGTAGATTATTTATGGTTATGAATATATATAGGTTTATGTTTCCTAAAAAAAAAAAAAAGATGAAAGGATGGTTATTATAAACTCTTGGCCTTGTTCGTTTTGGTTCTCAAGAACCGGTTTTCTCAATTATTATCCATATTTTTAAATATTATTTTTATTTTTCTCTCTATCTCTTTCTAATCATTAATCCCTATTTTTTAATTATTACCCATATTTCTCCCTCTAATCATTACAAAAACCAAAACCAAAACCCAAACCAAACACAACCTTGGTCCCCAGAGATTCAAGAGTATCACTTTAAGTATGAGCGGTTTATTTTGTAGGTCTAAGCATATGTAAATAATTTTTTTTTGTTTTAGTAGACATCGATAACAATTTGATCCACGTGGTCATTTCAAACCACCAAACAACATTCTGAGTTAAGAAATTATCAATAACATAAAATCCACATAGACACTGGACAGCTTATGGCTTTCTCCCACCACCATTGCTCCTTGGTAACTAGGCAATGGTAGTAGTTTGGCACGATGCACGGATAGTGCATCTCAATTATCGAAAATGCTTTTGGATAGTCCGGATGTTATTTACTCTTTGACATGTAAGAAAGCTCTTTGACCGGTCAAAGAATACTTAAGATCCGAATCATTGATTTATCGGAATGGACGGTTTAGATGTGTGCGTACGCATAGCCGCGTTCGTAGTTTGGACACTCGATGTGGGTATAAAGAGAAGGCATGTCGGGGGGGGGGAGCCTAGCTAGACTTAGAGGTGTCAAACGGGCCCGTCGTGCTGTGCCGTGCCGCTTTTATTCCCTGCCAACCGGGCCCGGGCCCGTGCCCATGCCGTGCCGTGCCGTGCCCGTTTACTTAATCGTGTCATGTCGTGCCGTGCCGTGCTTAATCGTGCCGTGCCAACTTTTAGTCGTGCCGTGCCATTTTTCTCCAATCGTGTCGTGCCGTGCCGTTTTCTAACCGTTCTGTGTCGTGCCGTGCCCATTTACTTAATCGTGTCGTGCCGTGCCGGCCCGCTTACTTAATCGTGTCGTGTCGTGCAGTGCCGACCCGCTTAATCGTCTGACTCGTGTCGTGTCGTGCCGTGCCCATTTACTTAATTGTGTCGTGCCGTGCCATTTTTTTAAATCATGTCGTGCCGTGCCGTGCCGACCCGCTTACTTAATCGTGTCGTGTCGTGTCGTGCCGGCCCGCTTAATCGTTTGACACGTGTCATGTCGTGTCGTGCCCGTTTACTTAATCGTGCTGTGTCGGCCCGTTTACTTAATCGTTTCGTGCCGTGCCATTTTTTACCTTTTTTAAGGCTAAATTTTGATTGTAAAAATAAATACTCCCTCCATCCCATTTTCATAGTCTCACTTGGGGATTCCAACTTTTTGAGGGGACACAATGATTACATCAAAAAAGTGTTCAATTTTCCATTTTTGCCCTCTCAAAAGGTGATTTGATTGACGTAAGTAGTAATACTGTCCTTTAAACAAAAAGGGTAATTATGTAACTTTATCAAGTTCCTATTGCTTATTTTAGAAAGTGGACTTTCATTTTGGGACGTCCAAAAAAAGAATACTGGACTATGAAAATGGGACAGAGGGAGTATAACTTGCCATTGGAGATGCTTTTTTAAGTGGGAACTATTGCCAATCCTAGTTTAGAAAATGAAAGCCTATCCTAGTTTAGAAACACCAGCAAATTATATTAGGAACCAAATTCACTGACAACAATACACCACTTTACAAGTTCATG
>JAXBDA010004359.1:0-29362 GCA_036023075.1 Gaultheria prostrata | reverse complement strand
AACAGGACAAATATCCAAAGGAACACTCCCAAATTTCCTTTCAAATTGACCTGACACATCCTTGGGACCCGAATTGTCACCCGAATCAATATTGGAATCCTCAGACATGTCGAAATCAACAAAAAATTGATAAACGGTGCTGGAAACAACTCAAACAGCAACAACCTTTATCAAATTAGATGCAAATAGTGCCGACAAAAGTTTATAGAAGCCTATCGGTAACAAAACAAGATTACCTTGGTGATCTAACCGATAAAATGAGTGTTCTTGAGTCTGAACCGAGACACCCAGTCACCGTCGAGTACTCTAGAGACCGAATCGCGAGTACCCAGAGACTGTAGAGGGTCGTATGACGGTCGCTAGTGGTCGCCGGAGTCCGGCAAGTGTAGTACAGTGGTCGACGAGATCTACTGGAGGAAACCCAGTTGATTTTGAAGACCTTCAGAGGCAAACGAAGGCTTAACAAAGACTCTTGGAGTTCGCCGGAAGTTATGGACGTCGTACAGTGGTCGTCGGAGGTCAGCGATTGACATATGGTGGTCGTCAGTGATAGGCGATAGCAACCTAGCAAGAATCGATCAACTGGGATTGCTGAAGCGTAATAAATCCTATTGATCGTGATACAAATCTATCGATCAAGTCTCCGGTTTGAACAATAACTCTTTGTGGATTTGATAGAAAGTAGCGGTCGTTGTATTCGTGGGGAGAAAACTCTAACTCACAAGGATTGGATCTTTTCGCTCTGATACCATGATAAGTTAGACAAAGTAATTGAGAGGCAAAAAAGTAGGGTTCTCTTCTCATTACGTAGTACTTATACAAGAGGGAAAAAGATAAAATTACACTATGACCCTAAACTACTAATCTAGTTACACGAGTAAACAAATACAAACTAATTACACGTTTACACCCACAACTTAACAGTATTGCCGAACAAGCTGTGAGAGGTGCTGGATGTTGTACTTGGGAATTCAGCCCTCCTTTGTGGCTCTTATCTCCCCTATAGGGAGATGGATGCCCGTTCTGATATTGTTGTTTTTCTGGTATCATTAATAAAATCTAGTCCTATTGTTTGACAAAAAAAAAAAAACTAATTTAGAAACCAAGCTCCTCAGGGTGATTGCCTGTACCTTAAATAGATAAATATGCTGGTTAGTAGAATGTGGTGAATAATGAAATAGGAGACAACTAGCCACCTAAGTGCTGTTGTTACATGCCCTTGATGTGCTAACTTCCGGAGACATGTAAGTGGAAATTGTTCTAACCGCAAAATATTGTAATTTTATCAAGTTGTTTGTATCTAGGGGTTATTAACCTGAATTGAAAACTTTTAAATTGATTTTGTTGTTTGTAATGTTGCCTCTTGACGAAAGCATTCAATCACGAATGGAGGCCCACACACTTGCTACTGAAGTAAAAAGGCTGATGGAGATGGTAGAGGGAAAGATAAAGGTAGTACGTGAGATGGTAGAAAAAGTGGGGATTCAAAAGGGTGCCGAGATCCGTGCCAAACTCCAGAGTTATTCTCCGCAAATTCCACCCAAGGATGTTCAAGGCAATGTAAGTTCTTTCACTTCTTTAAGATATGGATATTGTGTTTTACAAGTTATCTGATCGTAAGTTGTGGTAATGGGTACAAAGAAATTTCGGCAAAAGCCGTCTGATTCGTGCTTAAGTGCACGGGAGTGGGTAAAACGTACTGGTTATAGAAGAAATGCCAAATCTTCAAGGGGTGGGAAGAACAGCAACCAGAAAAAGATGTCTTGTATTCATTATTCTAGATGTTTGTCTGTGTCTGCAAGTGGCCTTCTTTCCTGGGGAGGAACCTGGAGTCGATGATGAGCTTCCTCCTTGTTGTCCATCTGATACTCGAAATATTCTGCACTAGGGTCTTTTTTTGGCTCTTCCTCTTGTAATTCTTAAATACCAGAGTATTGTAAAGTACCAAAATATTCTGATTTTTTCATCAACATTGTATAAATCACGAGTCATGTAAGTCTTGTCAGAGCCACAAGTGAAAACGCTCAAACAAGTAACAACTTCCTGTTGGCAAACTTAAACTGCTCTAGAAATCCAAAACCAGGAAGTACCAATGCCTCTTGCTGCCCTGATCTCTTTGTATTAGCTGACCAAACCTTTTTCTCGGAAAATTAGAGATGTACAAATATCACCAAAAATAGATTAGAGATATCATTCTGAGTATTTTGCTTTTGAGTGACCAGGAATCTCTCCAAGGCAATCCATTTTGAACCCACCTCTGCAGGGTAAACCCCAGCAAGCACCCACAAATTTTTGTTGTTCTACTATAGAATATCGGGAATTTATCTCGAAGCCAGCCTTTGTAGCATTTGCACATTCATTATTCCCACCACATTCTCAAACTTTGGGAGGAGCTGTTATGGACACTACTTGCAGGACAGGTGGTACCAAATATTAAAGTTTCCCATCAGTTGTCTAAGCGCGAAGCTTTGTTTAGGCAAACATTTGATTCTTGGACAACTGCGGCAGAGTTCCTAGGTGACTATAAAATGTGTATCAGCAAAAACGGCAATTCACAAAGAGTCAAGCTCTTCTATCTGACAGAGGAAGATGCAAATCCATACGCGTCACTTGTAGTAGCTTTAAGTGTGTTTAAGGTTTTTTTTATCCCGATAGAGAAAGGGTATTTTTTGTCATTTCAGGTTAGGAAACTTGGTGGTAAGCACCAAGTATAAATTGGATATTTTTGGATGTCTTGGTTTATTGTCATGTTTTGGGGAGGGGGTGTTGCAGAGATATTTTGTTTGGGTAGCTAAGTGCATCTTTTGTGTTGGATACGAGTGGCCTCTTCACATTCTACACACAGTGGCTGGTCAAACCATGGTTTAAAATATAGGTGCTCCATAACGGTATTGGCCCTTATGTAATGGTATCTGTGGGTACCGAGTTGTAATATGGATTATATAACGGTGATTGAAAATTGTAGTCATATCAACGCTTGCTACCAGCTATTCACTGATTCAAGATAGAGGGC
Organism: Gaultheria prostrata; assembly: GCA_036023075.1. Lineage (NCBI taxonomy): Eukaryota > Viridiplantae > Streptophyta > Magnoliopsida > Ericales > Ericaceae > Gaultheria > Gaultheria prostrata. The sequence goes on along the minus strand of JAXBDA010004359.1, from coordinate 26,349 downwards.
GAGCGATGACCGGGCCTATCCACTCTTCTATAATGGGGAAGAGGACTCACTTGACTTAGGCCCAGTACACAACGGATATCGGCCGATACCGAGTGATATACCCACAGAATCTATTAATTCCGGACATAGAACTTGTTGCACCTTACCCCAAACGGATATGGTGCATAAAGTTGGAAACTTTTGTTTTGATGACTTGTCTTGTAGTTATGAAACCAGCGACAACCATAACCACCCTTTCCCACCTTGGTATTCTCCGTCCTACATATGAGTGATTGCCACAAGGCCCACAACTATCTGTACCCGCCTCGGTATCCATCCTGTTGTCATTTATATGTATCCGATCCCAATCCATATCCCCTATCGGTCCATCAAGTGGATCAATATAAACAGGATGGCTGCATGTCATTGTTCAATTTTGTATTCCTTCGGATCCTATGGGATGAAGGTAGTAGCAGGAGCAATCAAGCTCAAATCTGAACCTCAAGAAGCTCCGATCACTCATTTTGGTCGTGAATGTCATGTCATATACTTTTGTATTTGTCATTAGTATATTGTCATGTGAGACACTTTAATAGATTGATTTGTGTGGTTTGTAGTATGTAATTGTAACGTCTATGCTCAAGAATTTGTAATTTTCATTGTTGGAAATTCACACGTGAATTTTCAATTGTCTTCCTTACATTCATTACACCGCATGATCAAATTATCATGTCTTTGAAATTACAAAAGAAAATGTCTTTGCTATTATGCATAATAGAAAATGTCACTGCATTCAATGTCTTATGCAATGACGTTGGATGCAGAATATCTTCACAATTTAGCATGATATCATGTGCCCCTATGGCCTATCCTTCTTCATAACATGCAAGCTTATACTAAATGACGGTAAATTGAGACACTATAAATCTAGAACACATAACTTCATGGAAAACTATTTTTGAAACGGCTTAAAGTTAGTACAAAGCTTTGAAATATAAAGGATCCGATGTAAAAGATAAAGAAAAATTTTCAAACCCCAACAGATATTATTATGGGAAAATACGTACATATTGTTATTTCTTTCTATGTGTAATTAAGAACACGTCTCTGGTTACCACTACCCTTTTTCTACAAATGTTACACCCCAAAACCGTGTCATTGCGACCGCTACCGTTATGTTGTATGAAGGTGTAAACTTTTTCTGTCAAATTCCTATGGACTTTAGGAGTGCCGTCCAAGGCGGCCTTCTTTTTGTGAAATGTTTCTGACAATAAATTCTGACAACTGACAAACTTATTAGGAGGAGGCAGATTTTTCCAGCCTGGTGCTGCCTTTGTAAGTGTGTTACAGAGACAGTTGTCCACCTCATTCCTTGTAAGGTGCTTTTAATATGAGGGGTTAGGTGCTTGCTTTTTTTGGGTTGCTTTGGATCATTGGATGTTTTAAAATTAAATGAATTTTTACTATTCCTAGTGAATAGAATACTCAATTCAGTGATTGGAACCCTCTTGTTAGACGAATATCGACTCAGTCAGCTCCTACTGCACAGGAGTCTCAGCCGGTTGGTGTCGGGTCGGCCCCTAGGGCACTATTTGCCTTAAAAGTACCGGCTAGGGATTCAACTACAACAACATTGAGGTTTGAGCCCCCTAGACGAAGTCATTCAGCTTTGGGGTCTGTACTTAATGGCCTGTTTGTTTGAGGGATAAGAGAATGACTCTACCTCAGCAAAGGCATTGTTGGAATTTTTGATGGGTGGGTGGAAGCTCGAGTCAAAAAACAGAGACGAAAGGCCGAATGTTACTGCGGTTATGTTCTATTTGGCTTCTTTGGAAGGACAGCAACAAGAGGTCTTCCCAGGATGTGAGCAAACAACTCATAAATTGAAAAAAAAAACCTAGGTTGTTTTGAGTACTTGATTTTGTGGATCCTTTGAATAAGTGACCTTTCTGGGCCTTTTTGCTGATCTAGGACTTTTGTTGGTTTTGCTTCCGTGTGTACGTTATCTGAGGAGAACTTGTACTGGGGATCAATCCCCCTAGATACCTATTTATATATATCTGCTAACTAACCTATGAAAAGAAATTGTATTAAAGTGGGTAGGGCTTTAACCGTGATGAAGAAATCTGTTTTCTGTTCCCAGAATTCTGGATGCATGTGTACTCTCTATGCCGGTGTGGATCACTGTTTTGGGGATTGACCTTTATTCAACATTATTCTGGTTATTGTGCAATTTTCTTGATGCTTCTAGCGTCATTTTTCAGGAAGAAATCAATTCGACTCGGCTTATTGCATCTTCTCAAGATTCAGTGGCGAATGATTATGATGTGGCTGAGAAATTTAGCCAAGATGGCGTCCTTGGCAGGGGTGAAAGCATCAAGCGCAAACATTTGAATGGCGGCACATCTGCAGACCAAGGCATTTGCTATGAGGATTGTTTGAGGAACGAGGATTTGGAGATTTTGAGAAAGGTGAAAGCTGAATGTATTGCAAATCTGAAGAAGCTTTCTGAAATGGATCAAATACTGCAGAGCATTAACCTGAAAGTACCCCCAGTTCCAGGTACAATCCTAACCTTGTAAAAAATTTCCATGCAATTTTTTTATTGCTAGAGCAATGATTTCGCTTGTTTATAGCGTTGTTCAAGTTATACATAAATATTTCAATTTTATTAGTGTCTTAGCTAAGATATATGTAGCTCGGACACTTCGTCGGTGGCAATGTACTGGTGTCGGACACGTATCCACCACTCAAATCCAAAGTTTCCTATTTTTTCCCAACGTTATTGGTTCGGATGCTACAACTTGTCCCTCCAGGCATAGTTGTCAAAGGCGCGTGCAGCAAAGCGCACCTATTGCGCCTGGGGTGCTCCCAGGCGAGGTGACTTGAAAAAGGCGCAGCCTAGGTGCAAAAAGGCGCGCCTAGGCAAGAGGCGACGAGGCGCAAAAAGGCTCGCCTCTTTCAAAATGACCACTCTTTTGTTTTTTTTTATTGAAATTAAGGTTCTTTTTTCTTTCTTCATACATGTTGGGGTTTCCAAAGAGTACATTAGGCTATTAGCTAAAGTAAATTAGTACTTGCTTGTTTGCTTTTAGATGTCAAGCGGAGCTAATAGAACGGATCCTGCAAGAAAGTATCATCATTTGTCGGATCCCGCGAACACTAATTAATTTAAATGTATTTTTTTGTGGCAAAATAACCAATGGAGGGGTTAATCGGGCTAAGAAACACCTTGTAGGAGGTTATAGAGATGTGACAGCTAGTAGAAGAGTCCCACTTGATGTAAAACAAGAGATTCAAGAGTTTATGGGAAATAAGAAATCATTGAAAAAGCAATTGCAAATGATGGTATGTTGTCTTAAACTCAATGGCTTAGTGTTATTATTTAAAGTATTGGTGTATGCTATTCTTCTAATTTTTTTCGCGTAGGTGGGCCTTGGTTCAAAAAGGCGCGCGCCTCGCCTAAGGCCCTACAGGACTTGGCGTCTCGGTTCGCCTTTCGCCTTTGACAACTATGCCTCCATGAATATGGTGGGCGCTACAACAGTGCTCAGGACCACTGGAGGTGGAGGAGGAGAGAGCTCCGAGCAGCCTTAGAGAGAGAGGAATGGTAGTGGAGAGCAATGAACCAGAGAGTAGGTGTATTACGGTAGTTAGGTATTGGGTGTTGTGTGTCTATGTTGATGGTGTGTCAACCATCCTTATATGAAGGTCTCCGGGGTGGACGTGTCAGAGGGGACATGCCAGGGGATGGAAAGGCCAGAATGATGGAAAGGGTGTCCAGGCGGTTGTGGTAAGTATGGTTGAAGTTGTGACAGTAATAACTGTAGTTATGGTAATGATGGAGGTGGTTGATGCCCCTATCTCTCCATGACTGATCATGTGTGGCTATCTCCGTGGAGGATCATGTGTGGCTATCTCCGTGGAGGATGAGCCCTGACAAGTCCCGTCTATAGTCCCAAGCGAGGTACCTAGGCCATGCTCCCGGCTTGGTCTTGTGAAGACTGCCAGGCTCGTCAAAGCCTTATTTATTGTATGGAGAGTAGGAGATGCCAGAGCATGTCGTGATGCCTCGAGGGTTTTTTGGAGATTTCATGGAGTACGACGGAGGTGTACTAAGGAGGAGGTCCTCATGTGGAGGAGCTTGCATACTGTGAGTAGTCTATGACAACGGAGGAGCTCTTGCTGGCCAGTGCCACGTGGTGACACTCCTCCAATGTACCCTTGTGCGCCTGTACTCATGTCTTAAGTGAGTGTATGCGTGCATATAATCTGATGTTCTTCTGAGACTTGTGTTTGGAGATTTTAACTCTATCTTGCGAGCAATGAATTCATTGCATTTACCGAGGAGAGTAAATGGTCTGCGTTTATCAAGAGTGACGTAACTATATAAGTATGGAGATCATTGACTTCATTCGTTGCTTTGGGAACGTTTTGAGAGCTCTTAGAAGGTGGTGAGACTTTTCCGTATTTGGAGCACATCTCCCTGAAGGCTTGACTGGTGGAAAGTGTCAGAGTGAGTTCCACGTACTTGGCTGGAAACTTTTTAAATTGTAAGGCTTCCTTAACCTTTATTTATTTATAAGTTGGAGTTAGCGTCCTGTCGAGCTAGGCAGAGCGGATAAAAAAAAGTTAGAGCAATCACTTGGAGGAGAAGCGGGGCAATACTTGGAGGAGTAGAGGATACTTGGAGCTCTCAATTATTTGGAGGAGAAGTGGAGGAATACTTGGAGCTCGCAATATGCTAATATTTGATGGAGGCACAAAAAATTTTATTATTATTTTTTTATTCTGGGGCAAGTGCTTGGGATCCTTGAGCTGAGCAAAATTCTTAGCTCAGGGATGCACATTTGATGGAGGGTGTGTACAGGGTGGAAACACTTGGAACCCTTTTCTTGGAAGTTGTTCGTTTGGAGGGTGATTCTTCGAACCCTTGACATGGAAGGTGAGTGCGAGGGTGATTCTTGGAACTCTTCACTTGGAAGGTGAATGCACCGTGAGGGTGATTCTTGGAAACCTTTCACTTGGAAGGTGAGTGCTCTGCGAGGGTGATTCTTGTAACATTCCAAGAATCTTTTGTGGATGTTTGGTATGCTTCCAAAAAAAAAAAATCTAGAGGAAAGATGAACTATGAAAAAATCTTTTGTGGATGTTTGGTATGTTTCACCGGGCACCCATTTTCTAAGTTTTGCCAGAATGTTGTAACGTAGAATAACAAAGCCATTTAAAAAACTAGTACTATGTATTTCCTTTGCAATATGATCTGACCTTAGTCACAGAGTTCGTCCAAACAGGGTGTCAAATCGCACGGTGGTGCCCGAATCCACAAACTGCGGGAAATTCAGAGTGAATTCGCTGATTGCTTTGTGCTAGATCGCGAATCAGGAAATGAATCGGAGGTTTTTTTTACAAATGATGCAGGTTTTCGATTAATGAGAGAGGGACACGTAGAAGTTAGAACTCTACATAGCTTAGCTTTAAACATTGCCCCAGGCTCCTCAGACTCGTCACATCTTTGACATCAGCTTTTCAGTTCCTACATGCTGGTTTTTTGGCTATTTTTTAAAGCTTATAGTTTTACATGATTCACATCACAAGCCAAAGCATGGATAGAACAGACTTGCGTAGCAAATTGAACCATATTATCAGCTAGCTGTGATCCAACGAAGAAAAATAAGAGAGTAATAATATGTGAAGTGTTTTTAGCAATCCTAAATACAATATTAGTCAATTAAATATAGACGCACTCAATTCTAATTCTTTTTGAAATTGACGCTTTCACGCTCTCGCTCCCACGCCGCTCACGCTGTGTGACTCTTAGACTGGGACTCGTTCATAATGGTTATACGTTCTGAAAATTGTCACGAGGTAATTTCTGGTTTCCTCATACTTTGTATCCTTGCACGTTTTCTTATTGCATGTTATTGTCAGTCGCCATTTGTATGTACTGTGTGCGCTTATTTGTTACAACTAGCTGCAATTGGAGTGGATTGTTGAAGATGATCCATGTAACACCATTTGATTAAACCCCAAGATTGTAAGTGTACAAACTCAAATATTCAATATCAAACTCAATATCAAGTCAAAAAGTTATGAATCATGGTTTCCAAAATAACGCATTACTATTATTTAACAGAAGTTGGGTGAATTTGTCTTGCTGTTCTAGCTTTGTTTCAGCATCTTTTCAAGAGTGTTATTCCAACTTCCATAATTAGTTCAAAACAGTTCAAAAATTCAACGTATCCTACGACGTATCAAAAATAAGTAGCAAGGTGTAGTTTCCGAGCTCAAAAGTCACCTGAATGCTATGGAGTTGTATTTAGTTTTGCCCATGCTTTGTATGCAGATTAGTTTAAATTGAATTGCTTCTTTTCGTACCCAATTGAGCTAAATAATGAAACATTCATACGGTGCGATGCACCACAGTAGTTAACTTAAAAAGACAGGCTCTCACATATTTCCTCCCAATTGAAGCCTTTATATTGATCGTTTGGAAATCAATCAGATAGCAACCACTGTGAATGGAGGTATAATCTGAATGATTGATGATTTGTTTTTTGTTCTTAATTTGGTCGACAAATGCTCAATTTTATTTTCGACAGGAATGTAGGGAGTCATATCAGTGGAGATCCAGCTTGGGTTCAAATCACTTGTTAGCGGATTGTAAGTGAGAGAAGATAATTTTCCTTGGCATCTGTTGTTAAAATCATTTTGTAGCTTTGTTGTTAGTTTTATCTTATTTGCTTCAATCATGGCCGAGATACTGCTTCAAAACTTGACCTTGATTTGAACTTATTTATCACACAACAAAGTTTGTTCAAGGCACACAGCAAAGTTTGTTCAAGGTGATATTCAAAAGGTTCTGGTATAATATTTTGTTTTTACTTAGTACTGTTTTGGAAGTTCTAACTGTTATGGAGATACTAAGTGTTGGTTTTAGTAAAACTCGTCACTCATGAGCATGGATTCAATTTCATGTAAAACGCTTTTATTTGAGTTTGTGAATTAGTTTTTATCAGTACTCGTGAATCAGATTTGTGCTCGTGGCTAGAATTTGGGCAACAATGCTAGGATCATATAACACCGGCCAATAGAAGACTTGTCTGCAGTGTTCTAAAGGTCGGTTGCCTAGGTCGACTAGTCTTTGCCTAGGCGTTAGGCAGTGGTCCAACGCCTAGATTAGGAAGCCAACTAGTCGGCACTTAGTCCCCACCCAGGGCACTATGCGGCCAACTAGTCGGTGCCTAGGCGGCAGGCGCCCCTACTCCGCCCAACTAGCGCCTAATGAGTTTTTGGACATTTCTTGTTTGAAGAAATAAAAAAATTGAGCTGGGTTAGTGAAGTATGCTTTCAGAACCACTATACTCTTCTATAGCCATTAGAAAACTGCATTAACCGGACAAGTGGATTTTGTGAATGGTTGAAACTTGCAAGGAATAAACTTGTAAGAAGACCCAAGTAAATGAAAGATTCAAGGCATATGACCATTTGTATGCAATGAAGTACAAGACGTCAGGGATAGCCATATCTCTGGGAGTGAACTCGGGGCGAATCATTTTCTGTCATTTTCATTCGCAAATTAGAAGGCAAACCTGATTGAAGAAGTTTTCTTCATGACCAAAAGTGGACATGGTTTTAGGAGCTCTGGGGAAGGCGGGTTTACAACGGAATAAGGCTTGGAAACCAAATCAATCTACGTCTTGTTTCTCGAGCAAATTTGCTTTTTCTACAATCTCGTCTCAATCTCCTGTCTAATGTTATATTTTTGGTTAAATTAAGTGATTCTTCCTTTTTACTGTGACATCTAATTTTTTATTCTGCATTTGTAAGAGCTGAAGAATTCTTTTCTAGTTAAGTTCCATTTGTTTCGATGTAAAACATTTTGCAATAAAAAGTATTTTTCACGTAAAATGGTTTTGTGCAAAATACATATATTGCCTGTTGTTTGGTGAACACTTGTAAAACATTTTTCAGTGGATAGGGCAAATCAGAAAATGTCCAGAACAAAAGTGGTGAACCTAACAGTCACTGAAGTTCTAAATAGTACTCCCTCCGTCCCTTTTATAGTGTAGATATTTTCATTTTGGGTTGTCCCATAAGTGTGTGTTTTGAAAAGTTAGTGGGTACATTTCCTATTTTGCCCTTAAAAGTAGATTCCTTTTTTGAAAAATTAGTGGGTATTAGTATTATATTGATAAGAGTAAGTAGTGGAAAATAGATGTAAAAGTTGATGTGAGAGAAAATAAGTTGGAATTATGAGGCAACACACTTAAAAAGGGACGGAGGGAGTACAATATTTCAGAAACTTTAATGCCCACAATTTTGAGAAGTACGAAATAAAGCTAGATAATTGCAAATTGAGCTAAAAATATATATTTGGATGACCTGTCAATCTCCTCCTGGTAGTTATGGTTCTTTTGTTAAATATGATAAGCGGGAAGAGGATGGCAAGATTATGGCTCAGTCTGGTGGTATGAAGAGTTCGAGGCGTACTGGGGGATAAACAACACAAAAGAAAAGTTATTATGGGTCGACACTTTCTTCTTGTTAGTCGCATATGCCTACGGGAATTGGATCGAAAATTCTAGTTTGTCATATGCCGAGTCTATTAGCTGTTAATCAAAGTTAGGAGTCAGCTTGAGAAGGTTGTCCTAGGGCTCAGCATGGTGATGTTCCTTTGGCTAGTGTGCTAGAAGTTCTTGACCCTTCCTTGATGAACGAGGTTCCTCCTTCCAAGGTCCGAATGTGTGATTGCACCACCACCAAGTCTGACCCTCAACTCAATGACAAAGTCGGGGATGTTCAACTCAACGACAAAGAATGTGCCTCTTCTATGGATGCCTTGCCAGAGCTTTCCATCCATCTACGACAAAAGAGGATTCATCCCACTGGTCTGGTTGTGAGTTTGCTCCTTTTACACCTAAACGGGTCACAGGTAAGATTTTCGGAATTACTGACTTGCGAGCTAAGCGGATTGCGGTCATCTGGAAGCATAGGTTAGAGGATAATGACATCCTATTGCTATGAAAGGAAATGCCAAGAAGACTGCAAATTGTGCCTGTGGTGGCAAGGTCATACGAGTCTACACTCGGAGGAAACGTAAATCGGAGACAGTTATTGAGGACTGCTGTGCTGACCCTCACATTTTTCGTATCCCTTAATGCCGTAATATATTTGATTAGTCTTGTGTCTTGTGCCTAACTTTGTTTTGCAAGTTTTGAAATTGGTGTTGATGGATTGGTCGATTAGTTTTTTGAGTCTTGGTGGGATGTAGCCTTATTGTCTTGTGTACTTTGTTATCTTTGGGGCTTTGTCTTGTTTGCCACTTGCATTGTATGTTTTGATATCTCTTCAATGGACTATACAACTATTGGTTGTACTATATTTTATGAATGGGATGATCTTTGTTGCTAAAAAAAAAAAGGTTCCGAAGGTGTCAAACTTACTCTGTATTTCTTGTTTGTTCTTATATCACTACAAGAAAAATGAATATTCCCAGCATTAGAAAATCATCGGGAAAAAGTATTTCCAGCGGTAAAAATGCCAAAAATCACCCGCCGTCGGGAAAAGATAAACGGCGGTAGATAGTCGACTTTTACCGGCAGTTACCGCTGGTAAAGGTTATTTCCGGAATTTTTTTTTTGTCTCGTGCGAGTTTCGAACCCGCGACCCTTTCGTGGAGCTCTGACACCCAACCACCCAACTTTTTCAGTTATATTTAGAAAATAAAAATATTTATATTAAAATTTACCGGCAGTTACCGCTGGTAAAGGTAGTAAAACCATGGAAAAAATCATTTTTTCCGGCAATTTGTGTTTACCGGAAATGATACCTTTTACCAGCGAAACCGCCAGTAAAGCCACATTTTCTTGTAGTGTATGTAAAGCAAATTGCATGAATCCATTTCATTTCTCTCAATCAAAAGCATCCAAATTGGGAGGAGAGAAAAGTTTAAATTAGCATTTTGGTTGAAATTGGGTGTGTATTCGTTCTAGCTTAAAGAGGGCTCCCTTAAAAGTGTGTGGCGGGATTGATTCCTCAAGATTAGTTGGGGTGCGCGTAAACTCTAATCCGGAGACTGGAGTTATTTTAACAATGGCTCTTCTAAAAAGAAGCTGGCTCACATTTTTCATTTCCCTAATTGGACAGAAAAATGAGAAAAAATTTACGAACTATATCACAAAAGTTGGATGAAAAATGTAAACTCATGATTCATGTAACCATCCACTCATTCATTCCCAAACTACCACAATTTCCTAATTCTTGGGGGCTTCCAAAAAGTTGTAATTTTTACCCGTCGATCATAACATGCTAAAATCATATGCGTTGCGCTGTGCAGTGTGCACCCATCACTAGTTTCTATAAATGCAGGCTATTTGACTGTGGCAATGTCGATTGTTGTTGACACAGGTGAGAAGGAGACCTTAAAAATTTATAGGGTTTAGGTCTGCATCATAAAATGGGGAAAACTCTGGTGGAATGACACAAGAAAAGCTTCAAGAGACAAGCAAGCGCCCTCCGTTTCTTTTCTTGACTGTTCATGGGGTATTGTGTGGTCGGTTTGATTGATTTCTCAGCTTTAGACTTTTTTGAAACTTTATTTTGGGTGTTTTTATGCTATTTATTAGGAACTTGTTTTGGTTAACTATATGGGAATTTACTTTGGTTTAACTATATATGAACAAGATGTGGAATGAATTGGCCCACCAACCTTTTTCCCAGTGGCTACGGCGTAGCACTTAATTCTGTATAACACTTTGCTCATACTCCGAGATTCAAAAGGTGAATGAGTTTTTGTCCATTTGTGGAATTTTTTTTAATTGTTAATGGACTCATTGGCAATGTTAAAATTTACTCTTCACGAGTTTTGTCATGCAGCATAATCAGTAGTTCTTAGATTTCTTTTGAGAAATGGGACCAGTTTAATATATTACTCCTTGTTAACTACCTGAGGAGTAAAAAAGAACACCTTCCTTGCGATATTTGTATAAGCCTCCTAATTTTATTGTGGGGTATAAAAGGAACCTCAAAAGTTCTCCAATTATGCTAGGCTGCTAGCAGTAGTAGGGGTGAGCATGGAGCGGATTGGTCCAGTTTTATAATAAACCAAGAATCAAATCACTATCTATAAATTATGAATTTGGAGAATCAAATCAATCCATAAAATTCATAGATCCAAACTATTAAAATGCGGTTCTGTTTTGGTTTTGAATCACGGCTCTCTTGAAATTATGATATCATCTTTCATAAACAATTTAAAGACTTAAAAAGTTCGGTTAAAATCACAAAAACTCACTAACAGTAACCAACTAAAAAAGAGTATAATACTAGTAATAGTAATCAGGGAAGAAATAGGGCCATGTAATAAAATATTAAATTCAAAAATTAGTTAACGAGCAAAAACATTAGGAAATCACTTGACTAAGTCCAAGCCGTGCATGTTCACTTGATTAAAATCATAGGAATAAGTTATCATATATAGAAATCTAGGAGTTTAATCTTGGAATTGAATAATATGGTGGTGGAATGAAGCATGATATTAGAAAATTAGTAATTGACCAGTGGAAAAAAGTTCATCTTATATATCTAAACAAATTCCACATCTAATATTAATAAAAAAATATCTATATAAATAATATACGGATCGGAACCCCCGACACAACTCCAAACACAATCCTACATACACAAGGATTCCACACACATTTATTACACGCAGGATTCATGTATATGTGAGGAATTGTGTACGGATGATTGTATTCCTAGCTCGTTATTACCCTATTTACAAGGGTAAATTTCACTGACCTCCCCTGAGATTTCTGACAAAAACAATGACCTCCCCGAGGTTTCTGAAATGTCACTGCCCACCCCTACTTTACCTGACAATGTAAAATCTCCCCCATTCCGTTATCTTACCTCTAACGACGTCAACTTTGCTAACCTAATGACCAAAATCCCCTTCCGCCATCTCTCTCTCTCTCTCTCTCTCTGCGCCATAGCCACCATAACACCACTTTGGTCCACCTCACAAATCTCAAACCCCCATCTCACCAGCAGCCAATCATATGCCCAAGCCCACCTGAATACCTGATCCACACGAGCCTCCACCGACAACTTCTGCTGCTACTTCTCCATATCACTCAAACCCACTATTTGTGACCAAAGTTGCATTGATTTGGGAGGGTACTCCCATTGTTATATTAATCAATAATCCCCCAATTATTCACCTCTCAGCTGATTTTTTGAAAAAAAAAATTCATATATTTTTTTGCCAGTTTTGTTACCCAATCTCAGTCCTCATTCTACACAAGCTTGGGAGGAGAAGTTTGCTATTTCAGCGTTTTTTGTTTTTTTTTTTAAGGAGAAGGGATCGCTGAGAATAGGTTTCGTATGCACTTACTTACCAAGAAAGAACACGTTGTCGTGATGGAACCGCCGTTTTTTCCTTGGTTCACATGAATTTGGTTGCTTATACAAGTAAACCCACGGGTACTCTTTTTCTGGTAATGGAGAATTGGACCTGTTTTTCCTCCGATTGCGTAATTTCTTGTCTTACAAATGTAAACCCATTGAGAATTGATTCTCTGTTTGCTTCAAATGTGCAATTGAGTTTCTTGTGCATGGAAACCCTTGGAGAATTGATTTCGGCTTAAATTGTGCGAGTTTTTTTTTTGCTTCAATTGTGCGAGTTGTTGCTTAAACATGGAAACGCATTGAGAGATGCTTCTGTTTGTTGAATTGGGAAATCGAATTGGGGAAATCAAATTGGGTAGTTCTTCTTGGTGACGGGAATGGAATAAACCCATGTAACCCAACCCATTGAATCTATTTCTTTTTCTCTCTCCAAACCTATTATTCACCAACCCACATTATATACCAAACCAATCTGTTTCTTTCTCTCTTGTGGATTTAGGGACAATTGTTCACTTATTATTATGGTGTGGAAAGACAGAGACAGTCAGAGAGAGAGAAGAAGAAGAAAAAAAAGAAAAATAAGATGATACTCCTGATGGAGGAGGGACTGTTTTGCTTTTTTGTTTTTTTTTTGTTTTGATATTGCAACCGTGGAGATAGATGCATACAATGAAGCAGAGCTTTGGTGAAATTGGTAAGAGAAAGTTGCTCGTTACAAAAAAAAAAAAAAAAAAAGTACCAGAGTTATGAAGGGTATTTTAGGTAATAAATCACTCAAATATGCTGACTTTACAATTTTCCAGTTAATAGTCTGACGGCAACTTAACAGAAGGAGCAAAATGTATATTGTCAGGTAAAGTAAGGGAGGGCACTGCCATTTCAGAAACCTCAGGGGAGGTTTCTATCTTTGTCAGAAACCTCAGGGGAGGTCAATGAAATTTACCCTATTTACAATGATGCGTGTCCCCACTAATAAATATGTGTGCGACGTAGGTAAATATCGAGGGATTGTTCATTGCATCCGGATTTGTGTTCCTATCATTTTTCTTACTTTCAGGTAACTTATTCTCGCTCTCTCTCTCTCTCTCTCTCTCTCTCTCTCTCTCTCACAAGTTCCAAGATGAAAACGTTCGAAGTTGGAATAGCGCGCAACAACTGACGCCAAAACTACTTCCCCATAGCCGCACGGACCCAAACCCCAACCCTTGAAGAAAAGAAGAGCCATGTCCGACTTCGTTCCTCAAGACGTCTTGGTGGATATATTCTCCAGACTCCCAACCAAATCCTTAATCCGATTCAGGTCTGTTTCCAAATTCTGGAATTCTTTAATCGCTAGCCCTGACTTCATCAATACCCACTTCAATCGATCAGTCATTTCCAAAAACAGCTATGATAATCTCCCGCTCGTTATAGTCAGGCAATGCATTGCTGGTATTCTTCCCTTTACCAGATTAGAGCACTGCAAACTATTTATTGATAGTAGTGAAGAAGATAACACATTTGATGAGTATCTAGAAATCCCATTCCCATTCAAGAGCCGTCGTCTTCGCTATCAAAATTTTATGGGTTATGTGAAAGGATTGTTCTGTGTTTTCGAACATGATAACTATTTCCTTTGGAACCCGTCCATTAGAAAGTCCATAAGCCTTCCCAAGCCTGGCATTACTAAAAAGACACACGGCACCTTGGTGGATTACCCGGGGTTTGGATTTGATTCCCGGAGTAATGACTATAAGGTTGTGAGAGTAATACTCCTTTGTGGAAGTGACCGGCCTGAAGAAGTGATCCTCGTTCAGGTTTACTCCTTTAACGCAGGCTTGTGGAAACTGAATCGTGGAGCAGGCGACTCTTATCCCCTTGGATACGGAATAGGGTATTCCCGAAACTTTACCACTTGTTTGGAAGGAGCTCTTCATTGGGTAGCAGAGGCTAGAGGGGAACGGAAAGATAAAGTGATTTTGTCGTTTCATTTGAGTGACGAGGTGTTTAAAACGATACCATTGCCATTTGATATTCCAACTCCGAGATTCGACATGAGAACTTCTGAATTTGGGGGATTTCTTTCTCTCTTATGTGAAGATAATATTGATTACGCATACAAATCTTGTTCTATTTGGATAATGAAAGAGTATGGCGTAGTTGATTCTTGGTATAATTATGTCAAAATTGATCTAATCGAAGGAATCAGCAGGGTAATAGGTATACGTAAGAATGGTCATATATTATTGGAGGGTACCACACCACGGCCTTGGGGGCTTTTTTCATATGACCCGCAGAATAAAGAAATCAAGGAGTTGGGAATTGATGGTACTATAGGCCATTTTCATGTTGATACTTACGAGGAGAATCTTATCTTACTCAATAAAACAGATGTTCTGGTATCTACAAGGGGAGGGAGCAGGAAGAGGAAGGACAGGTAAAAAGCATGATTCAACTCAAGTTTCATCATTTCTTTTGTCAGTTCTACTTCCATTTTATGCATAATGCTAGTGGGATGTTGTTACTATTTATATTTGAAACCTTGAAAAGCTAGTTTTGTGTTTTGACTGACTATACCTACCATGTTTTCTTGAATATCGTTGTCGTAGAAGTGTGATACCAGTGAAAATCCTAGTATTTTTCCCAAGAAATAGAAGTTTATTTTTGTTTTGTGTAGTTCACTTTACCATACAAATTCTTTTGCCAAATAACTTAATTTGTTTACTAACACAGCAACCTAATTTTGAGTTGTTTAATTACTAGCAAATGTTTGGTTTTTCCCTGCTGCCATTTCATCATGAATGTCCAAATAAAGTAAGTTTAATATGTGGTGTATGTATCGGTTTTGATGAAACATATTGATGACGCATGAATTTGTAAATAACAAATAAGTCCTTGTAGGACAATTGGTTGGTTGATTGATTGATTTAGATCCAAAGAAGATGGTTATTAAGTTAAATGAACTAGCTATTCTAAGTCACACTTTGTTAATCTGATGACCTATGAAGTACTGACACTACTTCATGGGGACACGCGGCGGACACGGCAAAGTACGTACCAATAAATTTAATTAATTTTTTGGGGGGACACAGCGGGGACATGGGAGGACACGGCGGAGACACGCGAGGGACACGGCATGAGTTAAATTTGCATTTTTTTTTAATTGTTTGGGGGTAAATGTGTATTACTTTTTACTTAAAATTTTTTGGGTTAAAAGTATAATATGATGTGTGTGTGTGCGCACGCGCGCGCTTATATGTATTCAAGCTACATGCTTATACATATAACTATATATTCCATTAGTATAAAACATAAATTGTTTATTGATTTTATGTATTTTTGCCGTGTCCCCTTTTTTAGAAATCCCGTTTCCATGTCCGTGCTACATAGCTGATGACGGAACAAATTTTGGGCTCTCTGTATGGAATATGGAGCAGGGTTATGGAAGGAGATGATTGAAACTTTCTTGACCTAGTAATAACCTCAAAGCTGCTAAATGAGGACAGGTTTTCGCTCAAGGCCAAAAACTAGTTCAACTTTTTTCTTAGGTAAGTAAAAGTAGTTCAACTTGGCGCTTGATTAACTTTAATGACTTAAGTTAGTGCTCGAAAGAGTTTCTAGGTCAATGGGATTTATTTGGTTGGTCTTTAAAGAACCAGAAGGAGCCCAACATGCCGACGAGACACGGATGCTATACAAAACAAGCACACAACAAGACGTTTGCTTAAATTAGGACTTGACACGTCAAGGTCTTTTTGTTCCATATATACCATATATGATACAAAAAGTTGCTTCCTGATTTCTTACATTGCAAAAGCATTCATATGTTGTGTCCGATTTAATACTTTAGGAAAGAAGTGTGAACAAATTTTTTTTCCTAATATTCATTCTGATTTATTGCAGCTTCTCGTGTTGTGGAATGTTTTTACGTATTTCTTATGTTCATCTCAACTATGCATCATTCAACTGCCTTTCCCAGGAAAGGTTGAAATTAGTTTGTCCTGAATAGAAGTTTGTTTGTTATGGAGAATTTCAAGATTGAATACCTCTATTAATTACTATGAATGCATAGATACGGATTTGTTGCAAGCAGTCCAACCTATTTATGGTCAATGTAAGAGACAAAACTAGCATTATAACTTTTTATAAGATGACAAAAACTGATGTAGAAACCAAGCTCCTCATGATGATTGCCTGCACCTTAAATAGATAAATACACTGGTTAGTAGAACGTGGTGAATAATGAAATAGTAGACAACTAGCCACCTAAATGCATGTAGTTACATGGCCTTGATGTGCTAACTTCCAGAGATATGCGAGTGGAAATTGTTCTAACCATAAAATGTCTTAATTTTATCAATTTGTTTGATGTTTGTATCTAGGGGTTATTAACCTGAATTGAAAACTTTTAAATTGATTTTTTTGTTTCTAATGTTGCCTCTTGACGAAAGCACTCAATCACAAATGGAGGCCCACACACTTGCTACCGAAGTTCAAAGGCTGATGGAGATGGTAGAGGGAAAGATAAGGGTAGTACGTGAGATGTTAGCAAAAGTGGGGGCTCGAAAGGCTGCCGAGATCCGTGCCAAACTCCTAAGTTATTCTCTGCAATTTCTGTCCAAGGATGTTCAAGGCAATGTAAGTTCTTTTTACACTTCCATTTAAGTTATGGATATTGTGTTTTACAAGTTATCTGATGGTAAGTTGTGGTACTGGGTACAAAGAAATTTCGGGAAAAGCCGTCCGATTCGTGCTTAGTGCATGGGAGTGGGTAAAACCTTGGATATTAAATAAACATATTTTGGATGTAGGATCATGTACTGGTTATGGAAGAAATGTCAAATCTTCAAGGGGTGGAAGAACAGCAAAGGGAAAAAGATGTCTTTTATTCGTAATTCTAGATGTTTGTCTGTGTCTGCAAGTGGCCTTCTTTTCTGGGCAGAAACCTGGAGTCAACAATGAGCTTCCTCCTTGTTGTCCATCTGATACTCAAAATATTCTGCGCTAGGATCTTTTTTTGGCTCTTCCTCTTGTAATACTGAAATACCAAAGTATTGTAAAGTGACAAATATTCTGATTTTTGCATCAACATTGTATAAATCACGAGTTATGTCAGTCTTGTCAGAGCCACAAGTGAAAACGCTCAAACAAGTAACCACTTCCTGTTAGCAAACATTAAACTGCTCTAGAAATCCAAAAGCAGGAAGTACCATTGCCTCTTGCTGCCCCGATCTCTTTTGTATTAGCTCACCAAATCTTTTTCTCGGAAAATTAGAGATGTACAAATATCTCCAAAAATAGATTAGAAATATCATTCCGAGTATTTTGTTTCGAGTGACCAGGAATCTCTCCAAGGCAAATACATTTTGAACCCACCTCTGCAGGGTAAACCCCAGCAAGCACCCAAAAATTTTAATGTCCTACTGAAGAATATCAGGAATTGATCTGGAAGCCAGCCTTTGTAGCATTTGCACGTTCATTATTCCCACCACATTCTCAAACTTTGGGACGAGCTGTTACAGACACTACTTGCAGGACAGGTGGTACCGAATATTAAAGTTTCCCATCAATTGTCTTTGCAAGAAGTTTGTTTAGGCAAACATTTGATTCTTGGACAACTACACAGAGTTCCTAGGCGACTATAAAATATGTATATCAGCAAAAACAGCAATTCACAAAGAGTCAAGCTCTGCTATCTGACGGAGGAAGAAGCAAATCCATACGTGTCACTCGTAGTAGCTTTAAGTGCATTTAAGGGTTTTTTAATCCCGATAGAGAAAGGGTATTTTTTGTCATTTCAGGTTAGGAAACTTGGTGGTATGCACTAGGTATAAATTGGATATTTTTTAATGTCTTGGTATATTGTCATGTTTTTGGGAGGGGTTGTTGCAAAGAGATTTTGTTTGGGTGGGTAAGTGCAACTTTTGTGTTGGCTACGAGAGGCCTCTTCACATTCTGTACACAGTCGCTAGTCAAACCATGGTTTAAAATATAGTTGCTTCATATCGGTATTGGCCTTTACATGATGGTATCTGTGGGTATGATGCAAACCAAATCAAGGATATATTTCATAAGAGGAGATAAATCCCAAAATGGGATGCAAAAGAGTCTAAGCTCTCAAATTCTGTTATCAATATACCAAAAACTACGTAATGAGAACACTTGACTCCTATTTATAGACTCAAAACCCTACACACACTAGAGGACACCAAAATGACATAAAGACTCTTAATTCTATTGCATCATGACTCGCTCTCTAAAGGAAACAACTTGTCCTTGACTTGGATAACAAAACACGACAACTGAAAACAAAAATAAATAAATAAAAGCCCTTATTATGCAGCTTGGATTGTGCATGTGGCTGCATTTTCCTCGGTCAACGTCGGCATCTTGCAACTACCCATCTTCAATATAAGCTTCCTTTTGTAAACAACTTCAGCATTCATATTTAGGTGTAAGTAAGCAATCTATTTGCCATGTCTCTTGTCAAGCAAAGCATTATCAAAATGATTCTCATCACTTGCTCCCAAATTGTACCTAGAAACCTTGGATTCAAGAACCGGTAACAAACCATACCAACTAGTAGATTCAAAATCCGGCACCACATCATACCTGAGACTCGTTCGAGTGAAGACCAAACCCAAGGGGTCTTCAAGCTGTCCCATGAGTGCTTTTGCTTCTTTTGGTGAAGTCTGGTGGGTGGGTGTGGAGAGAAGTGTTGGCTTGGGGGCCAATGTACCACAAACTTGAACATCTTGCAATTGGGGCAACCCGGGAGGCAACACTTGAAAGCAATCCTCAACCTTTGATTCAACCAACTCTTCATCAAATAATGGAGCTTCCAAATCATTATCATATGCTTCAAGTTGTGTGTCTTGTACTAAAGGCAACTTCAAAGTCAAGTCTTGAGAGCAATCTTCAATCTCAAGGTCATGACTTCTTTCTTCTCCATAACTTTCCTTGAGCATATCAATAAGCATTCCCTCTTCATCATCAGCACCAAACTCCTCATTCGGAGACTCGTCAAAGATAGGAACATCCTCATAGTCACCTCCAAAGTCTTTTTTTGGAGACTCATCAAAGATGGGTAAATCTTTAAGTGATCCCCAAAATCTTCACTTGGAAACTCATCAAAGATTGGAACGATATCATACTCAAAATCATCATTACAATATAGTTCATGCGCCTCCTTAACAAGAGTGCATTAAAAGCATACTCACTAGCCTTTTCACCAACTTCCAACTCAAGAGATGGTTTTCCATTTTTGAAGCATTCGAATATTCTACTAGGTGATCCCTAAGGACTTACTCTTACCAAAACTAGTCAAGGAATTGGTGTTGGGATGATGATGGAAAAGGAAGAATTCCTCCTTGAGCTTCTTCTTCATCTTATCCCAATCTCTAATCTTTTCCTTGCCCCTCATTTGTTGACTAACCTTGAGTTGTGTCCACCAATCCTAAGCTCTTCCCTTAAGGCAACTAAATACCAATTTCACCTTCTCTCCTTTGGTAAGATGACATTACCCGAAAACATTCGCAATGGAGTTAAACCAACCAACGAAGTCTTGCAAGCTTCCAAGAAACTTGGGAATCTCAATACCAACGTCATTCACCAATGAGTTTTCAAATCTAACCAAATTTGCTCTATGTCAACGCGGAGCACCTAAACAATTCTCCAATGGAATTAAATTCAAACTTTTGATTGAAATTTTTGAACGCCGCACCTCTTCAACCAAAGTAGTTGCTTCTTCACTCAACTCTTGAATCTCATTCCTATAACGATATGGATTGCTATGGCCCATGGTCATAACCATCATCATTGTTCACCAAATTTGCTCTACCTCCACCTCCCCTTGTTCCTCTACCTCTATAAGCCATTTCAACAACCAACTTCGCTCAAAATTAACCAATTAATTGAACAACAAATCAGACCCAGTTAACTCATTCAACAACCCAGTCAACTCAGTCCTAAATCTAGTAGGAAGAACCCAAAGCACAACCATAAACCATTTCAATAGCAAGAATCAAAGCAGAGTCAATCAAACTTGAATAAACTGAGTACAAATTGAAGATCGAGGTCGAGATGCACTCTTGATCTGGTCGAGTTAGGAGTTTTATAGTTGATTGTGCCTCAAAATACACCAATTGAAGTGAAAGCTGCTCAATTCTGGTTCGAAATCGACGGAATCATGTCCCTGAACACTTGACTCAGTCCTGGTAGGTTCGAATCTGTGAGGTTGACCTCGATTATCACAAATCTCGTGTCGAATCAGTACGAAACACCCAAAACAAGTTCGAATCTGCTGCTGGTGGGTTCGAAACAGCAGATCTTGGGTTCAAAATGTCCAAACAACATCATTCAGTACTCAAATTGCAGGGATATGGTTCGAATCAGGTGCGAAAGACCTCAAATTCTTTGAACGAGGTTGGAATCTTGGTGGGTTTATAGGTTAGGTTGAAGATATGCTGATTTGAGTCGATTTAGATTTCAAAATAGGCAACAGGGCTGATTTCGAAGCTGGGTTAGTTGATTTGGGTTCGAATGAACGCTGAAATGTGTTGAATTGACAGATCTAAAGGAAATGAGTGGATTTGGAGCTCTGGTGAAGTTTTTTGGCACCGTTTTAGGGTTCCGGCGAGTTTTGTTGAATTGACAGATCTAAAGAAAATGAGTGGATTTGGAGCTCTGGTGAAGTTTTTTGGCACCGTTTTAGGGTTCCGGCGAGTTTTTCAAGTGAGGTTTAGATTTCTCACTGGTGAGGTTTAGAAGCTCTAATACCAAATGATGCAAACCAAATCAAAGATATATTTCATAAGAGGAGATAAATCCCAAAATGGGATACAAAAGAGTCCAAGCTCTCAAATTCTATTATCAATATATCAAAAACTACCTAATGAGGACACTAGACTCCTATTTATAGATTCAAAACCCTACACACACCAGAGGACACCAAAATGACGTAAAGACCCTTAATTCTACTGCATCATTGATTTTGAAGCTGGGTTAGTCAATTTAGAGGGTGAGTCAGGATGCAATAGAACTAAGGGTCTTTATGTTATTTTGGTGTCCTATAGTGTGTATAGGGTTTTGAGTCTATAAATAGGAGGCTAGTGTCCTCATTAGGTAGTTTTTGATACATTGATAATAGAATTTGAGAGCTTAGACTCTTTTATATCCGATTTTGGGATTTATCTCCTTATGAAATATATCCTTGATTTGGTTTGCATCAGGGTACTGAGTTGTAATATGGCTTATATAACGGTGACTGAAAATTGTAGTCATATAAACGCTTGGTGCCAGCTATTCACTGATTCAATATAGGACCATATTCAAGATAAAGGGCAAGCGATGACCGGGCCTATCCACTCTTCTATAATGGGGAAGAGGACTCACTCAACTTAGGCCCAGTACGCAATGGTGGTATTGGCTGATACGTATCCTTCTTTATAACAAGCAAGTTACTCAATGACATTGAATGCAGAATATCTTTACAATTTAGCATGATATCATGTGCCCCTATGGCGTATCCTTCTTCATAACATGCAAGCTTATACTAAATGAGGTAAATTGAGACACTAGAAATCTAGAACACATAACTTCATGGAAAACTATTTTTGAAACGGCTTAAAGTTTAGTAGAAAGCTTTGAAATAGATAGGATTTGATGTAAAAGATAAAGAAAAATTTTCAAACCCCAACAAATATGATTATGGGAAAATATGTACATATTGTTATTTCTTTCTATGTGTAATTAAGAACACAACGTCTCTGGTTACCACTATCCTTTTTCTATGAATTTTACACCCCTAAACCGTGTCATTGCGAGCGCTACCGTTATGTTGTCTGAAGGTGTAAACTTTTTCTGTCAAATGTCTATGGATGTAGGAGTCCTGTCCAAGGTGGCCTTCCTTTTGTGGAACGTTTCTGACAATAAATTCTGACAACTGACAAACTTATTAGGAAGCGGCAGATTTTTGTAGGCTGGTGTTGCCTTTGTAAGTGTGTTACAGAGACAGTTGTCCATCTCATTCATCGTAAGGTGCTTTTAATATGTGGGGTTAGGTGATTGCTTTTTTTGGTATGCTTGGGATCATTGGGTGTTTTAAAACTAAAGAATTTTTATTATCATACTCAATTCAGTGATTGGAACCCCCTTGTTAGACGAATATTGACTCAGTCAGCTCCTACTGAGCGGGAGTCCCAGCCGGTCGGTGTTGGGTTGGCCCCTAGGGCACTATTTGCCTTAAGAGTACCGGCAAGGGATTCAACTACAACAACATTGAGGTTCGAGCCCCTAGACAAAGTCATTCAGCTTGCCGGTCTAGGAAAAGGAAGAAAGATAAGAGAATGAGTCTACCTGGGCAAAGGCATTGTTGGAATTTTTTATGGGTGGGTGGAAGCTCGAGTCAAGAAACAGAGACGAAAGGCCACATGTTGCTGCGGTTATGTTCTATTTGGCTTCTGTGGAGTGACATCAACAAGAGGTCTTCCCAGGATGTGAGCATACAGCTCATAAATTAACCCAAAAATAAAATAAATAAAATAACCTAGCTTGTTTTGAGTTCTTGATTTTGTGGATTCTTTGAATAAGTGACCTTTCTGGGCCTTTTTGCTGATCTAGGACTTTTGTTGGTTTTGCTTCTGTGTACGTTATCCGAGGAGAACTTGTACATGAGATCCATCCCCCTAGATGTTTTACCGTGATGAAGAAATCTGCTAACTGTTCCCAGAATTCTGGATGCATGTGTACTCTCTATGCCGGTGTGGATCACTATTTTGGGGATTGACTTTTATTCAACATTATTCTGGTTATTGTGCACTGTTCTTGATGCTTCTAACATCATTTTTCAGGAAGAAATCAATTCAACTCGGCTTATTGCCACTTCTCAAGATTCAGTGGCGAATGATTGTGATGTGGCTGAGAAATTTAGCCAAGTTCGCATCCTTGGCAGGGGTGAAAGCATCAAGCGCAAACATTTGAATGGCGGCACATCTGAAGACCAAGGGATTTGCTATGAGAATTGTTCGAGGAACGAGGATTTGGAGATTTTGAGGAAGTTGAAGGCTAAATGTATTGCAAATCTGGAGAAGGTTTCTCAAATGGATCAAATACTGCAGAGCATTATTACCTGAAAGTAACCCCAGTTCCAGGTACAATCCTAACCTTGTCAACAATTTCCATGCAATTTTGTTATTGCTAGAGCAATGAATTCACTTGTTTATAGTGTTGTTCAAGTTATATATATATTGCAATTTTATTATTGTCTTAGCTAAGATCTATGTAGCACGGACACTTTGTCGGTGGCAACATACTGGTGTCAGACTCTTGTTGGACATCGACACTCTCCAGACATGTGTCCACCACTAAAATCCAAAGTCTCCTATTTTTTCCCAACGTTATTAGTTTGGACACTTCAAGGACACTAAAAAATTGCTTCTGACACTCGGGGACACTCGCAATGCATGTCGGTCGTGTTTAACAATAAAGTAGCTTGTTAAAGCTTGAAAAGTTTTTCTTTTTTGTGGGACATGAGATTGTTTATTACTTTATTACTTATAGGGACAAAGAGATGGTGAAGCGCTTCGTTTTGGAATTCTTTCTTGAATGATGTAATGAGATGTAAGATTGAAGGTATATATATATATATATATATATATATATATATATATATATATATTGTTACTGTAGGTGTGAGGTATGGGAAGAGTGCCTATGCTTGTCCCTCCGGGAATATGGAGGGTGCTACAATAGTGCTCGGGAACACTGGAGGTAGAGGAGGAGGAGAGAGCTCCGGGCAGCCTGAGAGAGAGAGAGAGAGGAGAGCAATGAACCAAAGAGCAGTGTGACAACCACTCTTATATGAAGGTCTCCGGGGTGGACATGTCAGAGGGGACATGCCAAGGGATGGAAAGGCCAGAATGATGGAAAGGGTGTCCGGGTGGTTGTGGTAAGTATGGTTGTGGTTGTGATAGTAATGACTGTAGTTGTGGTAATGATGGAGGCGGTTGATGCCCTTATCTCTCCATGAGTGGTAATGCAAGGCTATCCTCGAGGAGGATGAGCCCTGACAAGTCCCGTCGCTCTAGCGTCCATGCCACATACCTCATTTAGTCCCGAGCGAGGTACCTTGGCCCTGCTCTCGGCCTGTAAAGACTCGGAATTTCACGGAAAACATTATAATTTTTAGTCCAGGACTTTTGGAAATTTCACTTAAGTGTTGAATAGTGGGTTAATGGACGACAAGGCTAGGAGCATATAGTACTGGCCAATAGAAGACTTGTTTGTAGTGTTCTAAAAGTCGGTTGCCTAGATCGCTAGGTGGTGGTCCAATGCCTATATTAGAAAGTCGATTAGTCGACACTTAGTCCCCGCTTAGGGCACTAGACAGCTGACTAGTCGGTGCCTAGACCCTAGACGCCCCTTATAATCTTATCTCAATCTCCTGTCTAATGTTATGTTTTTGGTTAAATTAAGTGATTCTTCCTTTTTTACCATGACATCTTACAATTTATTCTGCATTTGTAAGAGCTGAGGAATTCTTTTCTAGATTTAAGCTCCATTTTGTTTCGATGTAAAACATTTGGCAATGAAAACTATTAATTGTTCACGTAAAATGGGTTTTTGCAAAATATATAATTTTTTCCGGTGTTTGGTGAACACTTGTAAAAAAAATTCAGTGGATAGGGCAAATCAAAAAATGTCTAGAACAAAAGTTGTTTGGAAAGATAAGAATCCTGCTACTCCTTCCGTCCCATTTCGATAGTGCAATTTAGTCTCCAATACAATTTTTAAATTAATATCTTTTAATCTATAATGAATTTTATGTGCAATATGGATCTCATATGATAGATCTCAAATAGTTCTATTAAACAAAAAATTTAAAATCTTTCCATATGATAGATCTCAATTACTACAAAAATTTTAAAAATATTATAGATTGAAAGATATTAACAATTTAAAAATTGAATTGGAAACCGAATTGCACTATTAAAATGGGACAGGGAGAGTACTTGATATTTTCATATTGGTCGAGTGTTTTGAGCTTTGTAAGTAAACATATAAGCATGCATCGTAATACATAGACATAAATTAATACTAACACAAAATCTAACACGGTACATGAAATTACTCTGGTACCATTATGGACGTACAAATAAGAAAAACGATACCATTATTGGTACGGTATTCATAATCTTGATAGGACCTCACCACTGAGGTTATCCAATGAGGTGGTAGGCTCTTCTAGGCGTAAAATCGGTTCGATTTTGGTCGATTCGGGGTGATTTGTTCCAAGAGTGAATCGATTCGGGACATGACATTTCAGGACCGATCCCGACCGATTTTAAATCGGTTTCAGTTCGGGTTGGGGTCGGTCCATTCGGGAATTTCGGTCTGACCGAAATGGGCCTACTTTGGCTAAATTAAAAAACTTGTTGGGCCAAACCAACCACTTTAGAATTTTTTTTATTACTCGTATAACTTAGAGTTAGAGATCGACGGACCAGATTAGTCCTAGGATCAAAAATTAAAAATTAAAAATAGTATTAAAAATATAGTTTTTTTCTGTTTTTGTTTTCGGTTCGGTCCTATACCGGTTTATCATTTAGGTTCGATCCAACCGTATTTCCAGATAGCCGAAACCAAACCAAAATAATTATTTTTCTACATTCTAGGACCGAAACCGAAAGACCACCGGAATGGACCGACCGAAAACTAAAAATTCCGGTCGATTTATTCGGTCGGTTTTGGTGTGTCGGTTATTTTTTCACCTCCGCTCTCCTAGTCTTTTCTTCTTATTAAAATACTTTTGATAGATATAGATTTGTTTTCTGATGAAATTTTGATAGATAAAGTGTAAGGACTCGGAAAATCAAATTATAAAAGTGAATATGTGTGAACGTGAGAAATCGAATTTCGTACAAAAACTTAAATTTACGCGCGAAGATAAAACTCGTGGGCAAGATTTGGTATACATGGCCA